>VWPU01001702.1:50625-187268 GCA_013398955.1 Callaeas wilsoni | reverse complement strand
ACACATAGGTGTCTCTTCTTCTGAAAATTCATGGCAAAAACGCAGATTTGGGCTGATAGAGATTCAGTTTCGGTATAAAAAGACTTGGTGCATTATCACTGTTATGATATGGAAGTCTTTGAGGATGCTGTAGGTTTGCAATTATTCATCTCCCTTTTATCAGCAATGGTAGTAAAGGATTGTAAAATGTGACCTTTGCAGCTTCTGGATCGAACCTCTTAATTTTGCCTTGTTCCTTAATCTGGTCAAGATCAGGCTTTCCGGGCTATACTGCAAGCTGTGTCCCCAAGTAAATGGGCATTCAAGCAGATCAACTTACGGCATTTTATTAAGTCAACACTCATGCAAAAGCCACCTCCAGAGCTTAATAATTATTTACTGAGTGCTCCTGGGTCATGAGAGAGGTTTTCATTAAGTTCAGAAAGCATTATGTTCAGCCACTTGTGAAGGTGTGTTTTAAAGACAGGAAGAAAAATGGAAAACTACTACATGGTGTACAACAACTCTAAAAGATTCTTAGCTGAGGGTTGAATATTTTTGTTTATGAGGCTAGGTTTTGTTGTGCATGCGGGGTTTTTTTTGTTGCTTTTCTTTTTTTTCAAAGCGGGTTGGTCCACTGAAATAATTTGATTTGGAATTGAACCCTTAGCTCCTTGGTGTTGTAGGTGTGCGTGGTGGATGTCGCGGGGTTTTTCCCTCCCTGCCCAGCCAGGTGCGCTCAGTGCATGCAGGCAGATGGGTAGGGATGGATGCCTTTTGGGCTGTGGGCTGCTCCGTGGGTGCAGGGCAAGCAGTGCAGGTCAGGATACAAAAGCAGGGGAGGCATGGAAACATTCACCTTGACGATGGAGCAGGCGGAGGCAGCCTGTCTCTTTAAACATGTAACCTTCAAGTGCGGAAAACTGTCATGTAGGAGCCTGAGACGTAGTCCTGGCTTTATTATAAAGGCTGATAAAGGTCTCCACACCATTTGTGTAACTGCTCTGTCCTTGGCAAGTCAGGACATAGGAGGGTGCCAAATCCTGCTTGGTTTTTTTTGCATTGATTCTTCAAGCAGCGCCTGGCAGTTGGCGCGGTGAGCGGAGCGTCGCTGTAACCCACAATCAATTATTAAATGTTAGGAATGAAGTGCATAGTGCTCCAGGGAAAATGCTGTAGTAGTTGGAATGCCTTACATTGGCTGAAGATGGGGGAAGAAGGATTGTGTAGGGTTCTTTTTGTCGTTTGTGGACTTTTTGCGTTTTGTATTAGACTTTTTTGTGGCGGGTGGTGGTGGTGTGTGTAACCTGGCTATTCCTTGCATTTATTTTTTTCCTTTGCTATTCTTCACTTTTCTGTCACCCCTTTCTGAGGCAAACAGCATTACTGGCTGGCAGGTTAGAAGCTGCTGCAGGAATTGCTGCTTCAGCCACATACAGTTCATGTGTTCAGTACAGGGAACAAAAAGTTTTTTGAGGTTTTACTGCTTGATAGAGAGATTGAAAATAGAATTCGTATAAAGCAACTTCAATTTTGAAGAAATTCTAGTGATTTTCTACGAGGGGTGTTGGAAGGGGAGCTGTGTGGTGGTCTCTTCTGAAAATATCTTCTGAGGGTCAAGTATTGAAGTATCCACCATTAGCATAGAACAATCTTAATCTTTAAAGCAAGGAGATGAGAGGTTGCCAACATTACAACTCAAATGTGGATGCCTTTATTTTCTCTATGAATGATTATGAATGGGATAAGGGTAAGACATAAACAAAAGCGTTTAAATCTGGTGTTATTTCTTGCTTCTGAGGTCTGGTGCAGCTCAGTGGATTTCTTGAGGTGCTAAATCTGCTTTTCTTGGCTGATTTCTCTGTGGGCTAACCCATTAACAAACAGTTGGCATGAATGGAGGGAGGAGAGCAGCAGCCTCCCTCTTATGTGCCATTTCTCAAGAGCAGAGTAGTCCATCCCACTCAGAACAAGTGGCTTTGAAGGCTCTTTGTCTAATTTGTCTAAGAAACATTACATTGGAGACTTTTTTTTTTCTTAAAAAATATTCAAAAATAGTTAGGGTTTCTAAAGTTGTTAAAAAGCAAAGTTGAGTTAATTTTTTTTTTCCAGTTCAGTCTCCAGAGACGTTTCTTAATCAAGGCGTAGGTAGTGTAAAATAATGCTTATACATCAGATAACTCATAACTAATGCATGTGAACCAGAGCATTTGTTTGATCAATTTATAGAATCTGAAAACAAAACTGTCCAACAAAAGACGAGTTTGTCTTTTTGCCTAAGGAGACACATAAAATAATCAGTAAACATCTGGGAAGGTTATGGTCTCTGTGGATTGATGGCAACAAAATCAAACTTGATTTTAATGTGATCAGTTGCCTTTTATTGTGCAATGGCCACCTGCATAATAACTCATGTATGCAGTAACTAACATTTCCCAGGCATCTGTGCAAAGGATATGTAATTTAAACCTATTTAATAAAGTGTTATCACTTCATGATTAATTGGATCGGCACATGACACATAACTAATAACTCCCAGTCTGTATTGCACTGCGCTTATTAGAGTGTTAATGGATAACTGGTTTAATCATGTGTCAATTAAAAGGATGAGTCGGTTTCATTTATTGCAATTAGATGGTTTCCATAAACTGTTTGCAGGAAGTATCTGAATTGCATCGTGTATTAGCTGTGTGTGGGCTCTACTGCTGGCTCCACGTAATCTGGGGGTGAATCAGTTCGTGTAGGGGAGTTTTGGATCCACGTGTCCAGTTTTGGGTTGTTCTGTGGTACATGGCACCAAGCTTGGTCACGGGAGATCTGCCTGTGCACCAGCATGTAAAGGTCAGGAAGCTATAAAAATAACCATTTTCAAAACTCTCTGGATGAAGCTTTTGGAATAACAAGTCTTTTATAGCTTCTTTGGTTGGAAAAATGAGTTTCTGGCAACCCTCTTGTTCGCTCTGTGGAGGTACATGGCTATGAAACCAAACTGTCTTCTGTTCCTTCTATTCTGTGCTGGAGGAGATGAGCAGACGTGGTGGAGAAGGGAAGCTGGAGGGGAGGATGACCTGTGTGGTGCATGGGACAGACTTAGAGGATGAGATACCAAAGTTTCAAAGTGTTTTCCGTGTCTGATCAGTGCCACTCATGGTGGCTGGAAGGAATGCTGGTGTGGGGAGACCACTGTGCACAAAGAGGAGCTTTCCAGACACCTGGGAATAAATAACAGGAAATCTGTCCATGTTCCTTCCCAGTGCTTGTGACAGAAGCATCTGCTTAGGCTGGCAGGTGTTGTGCAGCAGCTTTTATCTCAGAATAAGCATTATTTGAACTCACCTGCACTGATGGTGTGATGGTTGGGTGCTCTTCTCTCTTTCCCAGTTAATGGATAGGGTAAGAGGAAATGGCCTCAAGTTGTGCCAGAGGAAGTTTAGATTGAACATTACAAAGAATTTCTTCACTTAAAAGAGTTGTCAAGCACTAGAACAGCCTGTCAGGGAGATGGTTGAGTCACCCTCACTGGAGGTATTTAAAGGACTTGTGGATGTGGCACTTGGGGACATGGTTTAATGGTGGGCTTGGCAGTGCTGGGTTAATGGTTGGACCCGATGATCCTGGAGATCTCTTCCAACCCAAACAATTCCATGATTCTGTGGCAGTAGCTGCAGTCTGACAGCACGTGGCTGTCCGCACTCTCTGCATTCAGGGCTCCTCTGCCTCTTTGCCATGTAAAATACTGAGCAGAATTGCAGAAGAAACAGAGCCTGGGAGCATCTTTGCACTTTGGGGAAGAATTTGGCAGGACAGCATTTTCTGGGACTGTTGTCTCATTAAAAGACACAATGCTTGAAGCTTTTGTTTACAATTTTTGATCAATGGTAGAGCCCTGAATCACCTGCAGGAAGGTGGAAGGACACTTGGTTCAAGTAGGTAAAATAATTGCATGAGCAAGATGAGGTTCCTGGCAGGAGCTGTTTGAAATGCTCTGGTAATAATTTCTCCTTCCTGCTCTCCCTCTCTTTCCCCAACATTTTTGTCTATGGGAAGGTTCTTCTGAGATGGTTTCCAGCACACTTGGCTTTGGTAGGCGGAGAAACAGTTCAAAATGAAAGAAGGTGGGAGGAACTGCTGGGTTACCAATTTTGCAACATTAGGTATCTGTAAAAATTGCCAGTAGCACACAAATGAGAGTGCTGACAAGTGTGGTACAAAACTGGCCTTTTTCCAACATGAGAAGAATGAATCCTTCCCTGAAAGCAGCATTTGGGTGCCTTTTTTTTTCTCATGTATTACAGGGGTCGCCGAGGTGGGCATGATGTTATTAGTGGGCAGAAAGAAAATGTGAGCACTTCAGTAATATATGTATATAGTTCATAAATAAATAAGTAAACATTTTGGGGTGCATGTTCAAACATTCCTGGTAGGAATGTGTAATCAAAACAGTTGGGAGACCACTGATCTGTAACTATCCTGGTCATGGAAATAAAGCATCTCTTCGGTTTGGAAATGGGAAAGTGGTTCAGATGTGCAGCCAGAAAACAAGCTGCTGGATTTAGATGTGAGAATGCTTCATCCTTAATTGAAAAGGGAGTGTTTTTTACAAGTATCACAGTCAATGACTTGTCTTGAGCAGCTAATTAGTACGATTATTCCGCAGCTGCATTAGTTTCACCACAAAGGTTTTCTCTTGTTTTATCAAAAGGATCAGTGTCTCTGTGAATGTTTCAACATGACAGGTCTTAAATAGCAAGATGGTCCCCTGCCTCCCTGCCCCCAAAATGTGTGCTCTGGAAGAGCAGGGTTTGATCTCTTGGGGCAGTAAGTGTGGGTTCTCCTTTTTTTTGTTTCTGCCCTGAACCATGCTCAACATCAGTCCTAAACAAAGCCGCAAAACTTCCAGCAGTGCTGGCGCTGGCCGTCCGAGCAGAAGCAGCGCTCGGTGCCCGCAGCTTCCAAGCAAGACCTGGAAGGGAGGCTGGCTCCCAAACTTCTGTGTCCTGCCAGCATCCCACAGGTATCAGCACTGGAGCCAGAGGTGGGGGTTTTAAGAGCAGCCTCCTCCTAGAGCCAGGAGGGTGCCTGCTGACTTCTCAAGGCACGGCCCATGGATTTTGGTTCTGCGGGCTAAGAAAATGAAGAGTTGCTCCAGAAAGTGTCCCTGCAGTCCATGGCAAAGTCCCATGGTCTGTCCCATGCTCTGCTTACCAATGGCTTAGAAGTCTCTCTTAGGTGGTGAAGCTGTGCTGTGTGCTGGCTTGGGCCAGCCTGTTGCTCTTTGTAAAGTGTGACTGGAATAAAGCTGTTACTGTTGTTTATTTCGCCTGGTTTTGTATCTGACGGTGCTTGGAAGATGCTGGTAGGGCTGGGGTGGGAGTTGGGATTTTTGTGGAGGTCTGTTTTCTAACTCTGAAAAGTCACTGCCAGCAAGTCCAACCCTAAGGTAGTATTTTGCAGGAAGTAAGTGAGCTATGTTATGTTGTGTTTTCATGCGAGAGGTAGATTGACTTTACTTCGAGCTAGATCATTGGACTGGAATATTATCCATACCAATCATTGGACTTGCTTCAGCTCTTTATTATGTTTTTTCCTTAAAAAAAGGAATATACGTGCCTACTGCTATCTATAAAAGCATTTGTTTTTCTCGTGGGTGGTTGCTGTAAAATTCGAAAGAGCAAATGGCTCTTTACAGCTGGATGTTGGCGTTTGGGAATGGTTTGGCTGCAGTCAAGTTAAGGCAGCCTAATGTGGCCGCTGAGTACCTGAAGGAGGTCGGCTCCGAGTTCCCCTCTCACGGTGCCGCGAATCCTCACCCGTCGCGCCCCGCGTTCCCCTGCAGCTCCACCAGCTCCGGCCGCCGGAGCCACCGTCCCGCTTTGTGGAAGCTGAGCTGTCTTTCTCTGGTCTTCCCACAGCAATTCCGAGCATCCTGGCGCTTCCAAGCCTCCCTTAAGCTCCTCCAGCATGACCTCACGAATCCTGCTCCGACAGCAGCTCATGCGTGAGCAGATGCAGGAGCAGGAGCGTCGGGAGCAGCAGCAGAAGCAGCAGGCAGCCCAGTTCATGCAGCAGCGAGTGCCCGTGAGCCAGACACCTGCCATCAACGTGAGCGTCCCCACCAGCCTGCCCCCCGCCACCCAGGTGCCCATGGAGGTCCTCAAGGTACGCACCTTTCCGCTCAGGAACGCCTCAAAACCCGCTTGATTTAACAGGGATGTGGTTCTAGGCGTTTTCGGCAACGAAGTTTTGCAAATAAGCTGCGCTCTGGCTTGGTTTGCAGCTTGTTTTGTTGGCCTGGTAGCGAAGAATGGAAAAACTTTTTTTAAAAGTTTAGCTTTTGTTTTCTTTCAACTTTGAGATCTCCGGAGGGAGGTTTTGTAACGAAACTAAGGTTTCTGTCATTTTCCCTTTGGAAAACGCTTCTCCATCTTTCTGGTACTTAATTACTTTCAATGCGAAGAAATTATTAGTAGATAACAAATCAATGTTTTGGTTTTTAAAGGAAAACAATGAAATAGTTTTGTAAGATGGAGTCAAAACTCTTTACAAAAGAGCTCCTCAGAAAGCCTTAATCTGAAATATGGGTGAGTTTCCAGCTACTTGCAACGAGTCTTTGTAATCCTTTTTTTGTTTAAATGACTTGTTTGCTATTAGTAGCTTTGGATTCCTTGTCCCACTGGAAACTGTAGGAGCTTGTTAGTGTCCCTCTGTCAAAGGGGATGTAGCTTGCTAATTACTCAGGGAAAACGTGAACAGCTATAAGAAAAGAGATAATTTCACGCACTGCTTAAATTCAAGTAGGCTGAAGCAACGTGAAATGTGTGAGTAAAACAATGTCAAATGTTTTGGAGAAGTTTGCTGACATATTTCATGAAAATATGATTTTCACCAGTTTTGTAGAGTTTGCACTGCATTATTGCTGGATCTTTTCATTACAATTTGTTGTTTAGTCAGTGAGCATATTCTTACCACATAAGTTAGTTGAGCTTGCTGACAAACCACTCATGTTTTGCTTGTTGCTGTTGTATACCAATGATATGCAGTCAAAGATTCAGTTTAAAAATAGACTTGCCGGCTCAGGCTTTCGAGGTGGTCTGTGTGACAGGTTTATGGGGAAAATGTAGGATCATTTTATTTATTGAATCTGCATGATGGTGTTGTGTTGTCAGCGCTAAAACTAACACTGGTTTGGGAGAGTCGTAGTCCAGTATGTAATCTAGGAGCAAAAAGGCAGCAGCTGAATTTTGAATTCTCTCTCTCCATACATGCACATTTCCATTAAAAATGAAATACAATATTCTGTGAGCACGTGAGCATATGTCTGTAATAAGGAGTCTGAAATTGTCTGGGAAGAATTGTTTTGTCTAACGTATGTGTATTACTCAGAGTGTTTGTGTATAACAATTTCTTCAACTTGTTTCCAGGTTATGACTGTAGTTATAACTCAGATTCGGGAGATGTGTAGGTGCTATGAAATAGGGGGTTTTTTGTAATGGACCTGGCTAAATAAGCATATATTACATTTTTTGCATCCTTTCATCCTAATCTGTTACAACATGAATTTTAGGGTATTTTTTAAATACTGTGAAAACTTGTAGGAACGTGTTTACTTTTTTATGATATTTTACGATAAGGAAGGAGTGTAACATCTTGAAGGAACATTAGCAGTCGTCATTATTGTTCATTTTACAAATGCCTCTTTCTGTGGGAGAGGAGAGAAGGCAGCCTTTGATTTCTGAGGGACACACTTCAGAAATCTCTGCAGCAGAAGGTGATGCTCAGTTATTGCAAATGGGGTTCCTGGGACCTGGCTTGTCACAGGATCTGTGTGCAAAGCTGTAACCTGCTGGAGCATTGCTGGGAAACTTCACCCAAAGGACTTGAACCTGAACCCTTGTCCTTTAGGATTCCAAAAGTGCTATTTGTCCCCCATTTCACTCCGATGGGGAAGGACCTCCTGGAAAGAGGTAGGACCCCTCTCCTGCACTCATCTTCAGCCCAAATGAGAGTGCGTGACCCTGTAGAATAAAACGTTAAGAGAATGTGTCCTTAAGCAGCTTGTAAAATAAAAATAGTTACTGGCAACAGGTACCTTTTGGCAATGGAATTTCGTTTTGAAGGTGATGGTTGTGGAAATATGAGCAACCTGCTGGACCAAAATGATGTCTGTCTTCTCATCACCCACATTTACATAAGTAACAGTCAAAATTAGCAAAACCAAGTCCTCCTGATCTCTGCCTGTGAGAGGAGAGAGACTTCTTTGCATAGTTTTGCTGCTTGTGTTTTTGGTGGAGGAAAGCAGTGAAAGATTCACCCTTTTATCCTTACTCACAACAGTGGACCAGTTCTGTCCAAAAAAAAATTAGTACAAAATGCCAGGTTTAAAGTCATGATCTTCCTGAAAATTACCACTGATGCTTCAGTGAGAGTAGGATCATACAATTTTCTTTGTGGTTTTGAGGGGGATTGTTTTGGGGATTTTTTTCAGTTCATCCAAATAGGATATTTGGCTCAAAAGCTGAGATTAACAATAACTCAGGATCTTCCTGGTGCCACTGTGCTGATAGCCAGCTCTGCCTGCAGTGACATCATTTCCCTGCAGCTGCTTTTTACACTTCAGTTGTTTTTTAGCTGTAGACAAATTTTCCATATGAGCTGTACAGAAGTTCTAATAGATAAATAGGGAACTAAGTTGCTAACTTTACTATCCAGATGGTCTAAATTTAGTGACCTTAAAGAATGAGGTAGACAAAAAGGGGATTTTTACACTTTCAGAAATGTTAATCTGCAAGGCAACTTTGTTTAAAAGTGATCTTTTTCAGTGTTACTTCACAAACAAGACCAAATCTAGCAGCTGGTTTTGTTGTTTGTTTGTTTGTTTTGGTACTTTGCGTGAAAAAATCCCACTCTAAGCCTGTTGAATTTGTCAGTGTTTTGTGGTTTTAATTATGTTGTGTGACTTGCCCTTTCACCCATATTTCACAGTGTGAGAAGGAGAATAATACTTGCATATCTGAGGATGGTAATTCAGAATGACTGGTTTAAAAAGAAGCCAGAGGTGTTAATGAGCTTGGATTTTATATTTGTTTTCAAGATGTCCATTTAGAAACAATACAGAAAGAGAAATATGTACTAATCTATGTCACATTGCATAGGCATCTCCAAATTGCATAACACAGTATGCTCAAGGCCATGTGAATAAATTGGATTTCATTTTCTTGAGTAATGACTTCTCATTGCATCACTTCTCTGCCAAGTAATGTAGCTTGGCAAGGTAGGAGATGACCTGCTGGAATTCACATTTTGCATTGCTTTGTGCTGCCTAATTAAGAGATGGACTAGGAGTAGGTTTGATGCTTTTGGAACAGTATCTCTTCAACTCTGATAGCAAAAGGAAGATTTGTTACAGCTTGTGGTTATCCTTCTGCAGAGCTGGAGTTGTCTTCGTGGGCTGGTCTGTCTTTAAGCACCTTCTCATCCATCTCCAACACTACAGAGAGATGTCACCAGGAATTCTTTGCTTCTGCTGTAATTCAGCTTCTTTGTCTGCCTTGGAAATAGGAATATAACATAAAGAAGTTATTTATTGGAGTAGTTTCAAGCCCTAAAAAATCAGGACTCATTCCTGAGGTACAAAGTAAGCTTGTGCTTTATTTTATTTATTTATTTTTATTTAAAAGGATTAGCATCTTTGCAAAGAGTTCATCTTAAGATAGCCTCGTACTACTTCTTCCATCCAGATGTATTTTAAGTTTTTACACCCAATTAATTTTAAGGAGCTGTTCTTTTTGTTGGTGGTTGAAGTTATTCTCTTGTCTGGTGGGAGTCCTTACCTGCTGGAGCAGAAGCACCATGTCAGATCTCAGCTGCAGAATTCCAGAGCTGTCTCTGGGAGCTGGTTGCTGCATTTCTGTGGGCAGGGTTAGCCCAGGGCTTGAGGAGGCCATGCTCAGGTCCCTGCTTGCAGCCACCGAGGCCTGGTCATAGGTTGGACCTGGTGCTCCTCACTCATCCATTTCCAAAACAGTGCTGCTATTAATCCCATACCTTGTGGGGATGAATTCGTTTGTGAAATCCTTGGCTTTTAGAGACTATCCTCTTGGTCTCTAGCGAGGCTGGTCTGTTAATCAGCCTCCCCAGAGCTGTCTTGGACTTCATTCTTTCCTGTCTTCCTACTGGAAATCACTGAATTAGTGTTTCTCCTGTAGTCTGAGCAGCTGTGTGTTGGCAGCTATTTAGGGAGCATCTCCTGCTGATGTGATAGAGTTGCTGGGTTCTGCTTTTCACGTTGTTCATGCCCTCCCCCTTGCCCACCCCCTGCTCCTTTCCTACCAAGCAACTTTCAGGGTTCTTGTAAAGTGAGTGATCCCCTGGCAGCAGCAGGACAACTCCCTGCCTTTGTGGTGGGTTGTGATACCCTGGCCTCATTTATAGGCTAGTTTCCAGTCTTCTACGTCAATCAAGGTAGCTGATTTTAGAATTTTCTTGTTCAGCAGGCAGAAACACTGACTTGTATAATCAGAGTTTTGCGTGATGTCCCTCTGGCATCTTCACCAAAACTGCTCTGTAGCAGGCTGGATTTAGAGCTCACCACCCTCTACATGCTTTTAAGAGACAAAAAAGGAAAAGGGGTTTCCTTTGTCTAAAACATCTGAATGATCCAGGAGTAAAATGCCAAGGAATGACTCTACAGGCTGAAATGACCAGCCATCAGGCCTTATTCCCACAAGAAAGACTGCAGGATCCTCTGCGTATTTTTTGGGTTAGTCTTTGAGAAGTTCTGCTGAAAGAAGTAGAACCAAGATGTTGATTAAGTTTTTCCTTTGAAGATTCCTCTCTTCTATTTCTTTTTGATAAGTCCACTTATCTCATGTACAGAATTGGCAGTTATCCTGCAGGTGAGCTGCAGAAATCCAGAGGAGTAGGGACTCATCTGTCTGTTCATATGGAGACACAACAAGAACTGAATTGTAGCTGTGCTGTGAGACTTGTATTGCTTTGCCTGATTTCTGGATCAAGCTTACTTAATAGAACAAGTATGACACAATCTCCTAAATCCTTTGAACCTGCTTGCCCAAAAGACAATGTGGCATTGCAGGAGCTGTGGCTGACATGTCCTCCATGGGAGAAGCAGCACAGGAGCATCTTCAGGAGGCAGCGAAGGAGGCTCGGGGCCAGCGCCGGCCCACAGAATTGCAAATCAGTTCCACTGAAAATATTACCAGTTCTCGCAGGATTAAAAACATTACTGGTGGGCAGCTGACACCCAGCCCTCTGCCTGTCTCACTAAGCAGATGGAAGGTGGAAAATTGAGGGTGAGCGTTTCTTCCCTCTGTCCCTCCATGTTACTTGTTGGCGTTCCTCAGTCGGCGCGTGGATGTGCCACTTGCTGTCGTGTTTCTGATGTGATGCTCCGGGTCACAGGCTCATGGAACCTAAACTGGATGTGCTGTGGGTCCCTGTCCCTGCTGCTGGATGCAGAGGCTCCCAGGGAAGGGGTCACTGCACATCCCCTTCCTCCTGAGTGTAGTCACACCAAATGCACAGCACGAAATCTGCTGGACTTCTCATACCTCTTCCTCCTTTTTTCTCTGCCATTGAGGTTTGAAGAATGTAACTTTTCTTTGGCACAGATGGAAGGTGCTTGATACTACTGCCAAGAACAGCCTCGAGGGCTGCAGTGGGAGCCTGCAGTGGTACAGATATCTTTGGAGCACTGCATAAATTCTTTGCAGGTTGCAAGGTAAAAGCAGATCTCTTCACCAGCAGATGATGTAACAGGTCCATTTCAGCCTCTTTCAGCTCGTTTTTGGAGACTAAGTAAACAGTTCCCTTGCTCCAGGGGATCTGGAGAAGATGGTCCTCCTTTGGGAATCCACATGTTGAGGTCTCTGCTTTCTGGACAAGAATCTCTACTTGTGCATGTACAGCCTGGGCTTGCTAATAGGGCATTTCACCCCAAAATATATACATGTATATTTTATATATATCTGTATTAAAACATATGTATGGAAGCATAGGCCACAAACCCATTTTTAATGTTTGTAATTGAGGCATTTTTAATAGTCTATTTCTGTGCAACAATGCTTATAATATGCTAAATATTTAAAAATTTGTCTTCCACTAGAGCCCTCACTTAGGATTCCCCCTGCTACACTGCCTGGGTTGGTGTCTTCATGTTAGATGTTAATTGGTCTTTTGGTGCCAGAATTTCATTGTGGCCTTTCTTTCTTGTCCTAAGCAAGGTGAAACCTTTTCAAAGCTTAGAGCCAGATACTGTTTACTGGATTCTGTCTCTTGCTTTGTTATTCCAACATCTTTGCCCACCTCATGGCAGTATTGTGGGCTGATCATTGCTGATGGCAGAGTGGGTGTGGTTGTCTTTTACTCAGTGCCATCCCATTGCTGCAGTTTGTGTTCATCTTTCCCCATTCCCACTTTTTCTGAGTGGACAGGAGTGCAGGCAGCCAGCCTTGCCTCTCTCCTTCACCCTCGTGTAGTTATTCGTTCAGACTTTAAATGTGCCACCACGATAAGCTCTTTGCATCAGAAACCCTGTATTTCTTCATTTTTGAAATGCCAAGCATTTCTTCCGTTTGATGTTAATGACTGTTGGACATATATCAAAAAAATACCTCCTCCTGTTCTTTTTCCAGTGTGCTTATTCCAGAGAGTGACCTGTGGAAGCTCTGCCTGGCAGGGAAGGCTCAGCAGCTGGCAGCAGTGTTCTTGGTGTAATAATTACCGTAAGACTTCATTGTGCAGAGGACTTATCTCACAGTTCTGAAGAACAGGAACAATGGGATGGCAAGATAAATGTGTGGCAGTGCCTGCCCCAGCAAATGTGTGCTTGTGGACACGCTTATCAGATTAAAAGTTAATTTAATCTCACCTGACAATGGTAGATAGTAGCGTGTGCTGGTGTGTTAGGTAAGCGTGGTGTGTATTTGCAATCAAGAACTGAGACAAGTGATTTGCCAGACTGAGTCTTGGTGAGCTGCAGATAAAACATTTAAACTAAGGTTACTTACACTTGCTGACATACCTTAAGCCATCAGCAAATTGTTTGTAAAGAAGAACTCACATTTAGCTACAGAACCACTAAAGTGTGCCTTGCCTCTTCAGCCTTCATGTAAGCAAAAGTATCTCTCAGGCCTTAAATCTTTTGCTTGCTCGGTGGGTTGAAAGGTGTTTTAAAACAAGCACTGGTGCTTGAGGTCTGCAGTCAG
This sequence comes from Callaeas wilsoni, assembly GCA_013398955.1. Taxonomy (NCBI): domain Eukaryota; kingdom Metazoa; phylum Chordata; class Aves; order Passeriformes; family Callaeidae; genus Callaeas; species Callaeas wilsoni. Next base: position 174,063 of record VWPU01001702.1, on the reverse strand, counting down.
TAATAGAGGTAAAATGTAAACTCTTGCTTAACACCCAGGGTATTAGACATTAAAAATGTGTGGAATTCAAGGGGGCTTCATACTTGTGCACAAGTATCTATCTGATGGTTAACTGCTAGTGCAAAACACTGCTTTCACCCTTCGTCCCCAGTGCCCTTTTCCTATGCATGCAGACACGTGTGTGGCTTGGCTCTTGAGAGAAATGGTTGTTGCTGATGAGGATGTCTGATCTTTCCATCTCGTTTCTTCAGCTGTGGTCACTGTGACACAGAAATGCAGCTCCCAAAGCTGCGACACAAACTTTGCTGCTGCTGGATTGACATGAGAGGGTTTCCTGGGAAAATGATGTTGTGAGCAGAGTGGGAAAATAGCTGAGAAACTCCTCCTCATCACGAGCCCATGCAAGTTCACAGTAGTTACCTGGAAGTTTGAAATAACATTTTTGGCGCAGAGGAAATCAGGATATACTCAGACAAAATGATACAGATATCTGGAGGTCCAAGCTCTGATTGCTCTTTGGAAATTCTTGATGGTTTATATCCTAGTTGGTGGTCTTGAGGATTTGCTGTCTTCCCACTGGCAGGGTAACATCCACAAAATTAAGAAGAGCTTGCTAAGTTTGGTCTGTTACAGCTTCAAAGCACTCTTTTTTTTTTTTTTTTTATGGTCTAGACATATTATCTGCTGGCTGAGTTACCAGACCTTGGGAAAATGGTGGTTCACCTCGTGTCAGTGGCTGTTTTGGACCTGCAGAAGATGAGTTAATCTTCTGCAGATTAAGATTTGTAGGTGCCCATAGTTGTGGGTATTAAGAGCATTGATGAGGCTCCACAGCCCCCAGCTAACAGGTTTTAGCAGCTTGTACCAAGTCCTTTGTCAGGCAACATGAATTTAATAACCACCTTACTCCTGGAGCCAAGACTGTAAGAAGAGGGTGAGTGTGCTGGTCACTGCAGTTGTGTTTGCTGAAGCCATGGCTTAATTTAGCAGAAAATAGTGCCCAGAGCCACACACAGTGCTGGAAAATGTGGGGGATGGGGGGAGATCCAGAGGGGCCTCTACTGACACCTTTGATAGGCGTTAAATTTTAAATGTGAAAACTCAGATCTCCTTAAAGTAATCTTTGAGTATTAGGTATACTCACAAATATTTCAGTTCTTCAGCTGGTTTGGCAGCATTATTCTCCGAGATGCTGAACCTGTGCAGTGAATGAATTCAAAGTGACAAGCTGGAGACATTCCTGCCATTCAAGAGAGGCTTAAGGAATTTCTTATTGGCTAAATTACAAATATGTAGCATTTTGCCCAGCACTGCATGGCAATTTCAACCTGCCTGACCGTGACAAGATTAGCACTTTTCCTCCCCCTCCCCAGCAGTAATTTAAAAAAAAAAATTAGATTAAGAAGTACCAGGCAGAGATGCAAAAGCTTGAAAGAGTGAAAACCAGCCTTACCTTGAATGATTCTGTCTGTCATTGGATTGGTTCCTTAATTAGCCCCATGTCCTTTAACCTCTTGAGAAATAAGTAAGGGATAAATTTGGGGATAAAGACAAAGACGCCTGGAGATTTACCACACACCGCTAGGTAATTCATCAAGGAATGTTGGTAATTAGCCCTGCCTCTTTCCTTTCTGGCTCATTTAATAAAACTGGTTGATTTAAAATAATGCCTGCTGGTTCATTATCAACTACTTTAAGAGCCAAGTTATGAACTTGAAACAAAACCCAGTATTGTGTTGTCTGCAAAGGACCTGGCAAGTGTGTTTTGTTTTGTTTTTTATAAAAAGAAATTATTCTGTCTGGTCATCAGTCTCCCCCACTTGATAATTAAATTTTACTTTGTTTGGATTACCACTTGGCTTTTTGGGTGTATTTATTTCTGGTGTCTACTGCTGAGAGGCAGAGAAGGGGGGGGAAAAAAAACCCCAAGATCTTGAAGAGGTAAGTGTCAGATTGTGTTAAGAAAGCATGGCCTGATGGAATTCAGCTGAATAAGGACTTTTCAATAGTAGTAGTCCTCCAGTTGAGGAAATGGGTAACTGTTTTAACCCTTCGTGTCTCAGAAGTGAGTGCCAGCTACATGCCCTGTTCTTTGAGCAAAATGATCCATGTTGTTAACCCATGTCTTTAGTGCTTGTAGTGGAAGTTTTTCCCGAGCTGAGGACAGAGCTCTAGTTTGTATTTGCTTAGGAAACCATGCACCAATCTCTCTTTTTCTTTATGGATGGGAATAGCATTACTTGGAAATTAAATGAGAGGATCAGGCCAACACCGGGTCAATGCTGCTGCCTTTGCACTCTCTTTGGTACAGCAACAGTTGCTTGCCAGTGAATCTGGTTGGGTCAGTCTGCTGGAATTAAAGAAAGAACTTACTGTAAATATTCCTTTATAATTAATGTCAGGTTGCAACACTTCTGAAACTGTTGTGGGCTAGAGGAAAAGCAGGCAGTGTTGGCCTTCTGCTGGTGGCAGGCTTGGCTGGTCTGGAATCCTCTCTAAGACTTGCTGGACATGGAACCCCTCAGTATCATTTGGAGCAGAATTGGATATAGTGTTTCAGTGCAAATAAGAAAAACCATCCTCCTGCTCATCTTCCATCCATCTCCTTTCCATCCCCTGGGGTAGCGCTTTTTCTGGGGGATCTTGTGTTCTGTAGGTGCTTTTGTGACCCAGCAAAACCCACCCATCTGCTTTCATGTGCTTGGCAGATTAGTAAATTAAAAAAGAAATTTAATGTGTTGGCCTCTGTGGAAATATAACTTTGCCAGTAATTCTTTTGTCACCAACTTCGAAAATAACTTGCTTCTGCAAACAGTTGCAGAGAGGCCTCTGGGATGTTAGGGTGACAGCTCAAGCCTGCAGGTTGTCACTGAAAGTTCTGCCACTGGATACCAGTTACCTGCTTGTTTATTATTTTGAGACCTGTTAATAAACTCTGGTAGTTTAAATTGATTTTAAACTAGGTTTGTTTTTTTCCAACTTGTAATGATGTGGAGCAGAAAATCAAATATCTTTTAAAGAAACACCAAAATAACCCCCAACAAACAAAACTCTATTTAATACCAGTTTTTGTAAAGTTAGAATGTTCATACCAAATTAATAGTTTGGGTTTCGCACATCATATTCTTACCTTAATATCCTGGAATAATATTTTTTATGGACTTCTGTGACCTCGTGTCCTAGACTTACGGAATATCAGTAGCTGAAGTTCCAGTCAGTTGTTTGAAAATTCTTGTGTAAGTTACAGAGTGCAGACAGATTGTTTTCCAGTTGATCCCCAGCAGCAGGCACTTCCACATCGGTGTTACAGTAATTAAACAGTAATTCGTGGTGCTGTACTTCCATCATTTCTCAGCAGATGGCATTACGGTTTCCAAGACCGTGTATTCCTTGGGAAAGCTCTCAGCTGCCAGGGAATTCATCATTCTAGACTATTCCCTTCGCCAATGAAGGCTGATACTCAGTTGTTAAGCCCGTTTTGACAAATTATTCTAATCGTGTTGTTTGGTTGTGTTACTGTATTTTATTCTCCCAGAAGTGCCTTTAACATTAACCAGGTAAAATGCTGTATGTGATAGTTACTGCATTCAAAAATTAAGGCAGGCTGCCTTTTTAAAAAAAAACTGCTACTGGTGTCCAGCAGAAGTAATAAACTTTTTCAGCAGGTAAGACTAGAACATTAAAAAAGGTTGAGACAATGTTTTCTGTTGAACACTCCCGGTCCTCAAAGTGGTGTAAGACACAACTGTTCTGCATTAAATTCTACCCCTTTCCTGCTTTGTGCTACAAATGCTGGATTTTATAGAAAATGTCAGCTAGTGAAAGAAAAATAATTTGGAGCAGTATTTGATGCCACTGTGGAAACAGTCACGAATATTAGTGTTTTTCTAAATAAATGTGGCTTGCAGAGCACAGAAGGCATCAGCTGTTTTTGGGCACCACACCTCCATGAATCCTTGACTTCCAGCAATGTTTTTGTTACTCACCTGCCTGGAATCCGTGTCCTATCTCCCAACGGACACACTGACATTAGCAGGAGCGTGTCTTGTGTGTCTAGAGAAAGCAAAATTTCAAAGAGCTGGTTTTCTGTCTTGGAACGGTGTGCTCCTTGTATCTATCTGTGTGTCCATCCTCTCCCTCTGAACGCAGAGAGGAGCAGATCCGCTCCTCGGGAGCGTCCCAGGACCGCGAGTGCCGCGCGTCCGGAACGTCCAGGAGCTCGGGGCACCAGCAGCAATCAGGCACCTGAAGTTACCCTGACCTAGAATCAAAACCAGTCCATTCATCTGAGAGGAAGCTTGTATTTCAGGCTGCCTTCCTGAAAGTCACCAAGAAGTTCCTGGTTGAAACCATCAAAAGTTAGTTTGTGGATGTAATGGTTGGCTGTGAATTAAATCTTTCTGTTCTTTCAGAAAGAAAATATCAAAAGATATTTTGATGTATTGAAATTCCTTTCAGAGGAAAATATCAATAAGCAACTAATGGAAATTCTCTTGGAAAACAGTCCCTTCCTTGAAAGGAAGATGTTTGAAGGCTGAGGTGTAGCAAGCAGCCTGTCTGCCTCAGGTCTTGATAAAGGTCGTGCCAAGGACCTGCAGGTAACACACTAAACTTTGTCTTTAAGACTGCTTCTGACTTGCTCAGGCTGTGACTTCTCTGCTTGTGGTTTTCTATAGGTGTGTGGATTTTTTTTCTTTTTTCTTCTGGGTTTGGGCAGCCCTGGGAGTGATATTGTCAGGAAAAACTTATTCCAGTTTACCAATATGTGCCATTGCCCTTAACCAGCATCTCTGTCCTGATAGCACCTAAGTGATAAACCTGCTTTTGGTGAGACAGCTTGTTTTTACTGCGGGGGAAGACCTGCAGTTAGTTCTGCTACAGCCTCATGTGAAGTAGGGCTGTTCTTTTGAACAATGTTAACATTTCAGAAACTGCTTTAAAATTAATTATATTATTGCTTTAAAGTTAATTTTTGTCTTGTTGAACAGAAAATTCTGAGAAGTGAGACTTGTGTTTAAAAAACTGTGGCAGTCATCTATATTATCATAAGTTACTGATTGAAAAGTTGTCCACTGAGCTGTCTGAAAGCATTTTTTCAGTAGTATTCATTTGTCTATTACACAATTCTGCTTCCTGACTGCCACCAAAGCCATACTTTGCTGAAATACCTGTGCCTCAAAGAAACAATTTGTTTAGGCAGGGAATAAAATGACCTTGAATGAGTCAGCACTTGCGTGTAGCAATCGTAAGCCTTCCGTCCTCTTTGCCTGCTAAAAGGAAATGAATTCTGGACCACAGGCACCATTCATTGCAGGGCACTTAATGGGCTCCATTCACATGAAAGTTCATATATTCCTTAAGGCTTCAGCCCTGTATGGTTTGCTGTGTAAAAGGAAAAATACTATTTAATCATGCTGCTGTGGCTTTTCAAAAGCGTTGATCCTTTTTGTACACGGAGGGAAGGAAAGGGGTGCCTTCTGCTTGGGTGTGCTGCTTGTGCAATCAGTGGTGGCTCTGTGCAAAGTGCCACTTCCTCTGTGGGTCACTGTTCAGAATTGCCTTCTGCCTTTCCCTGCAGTGTTTGATCTAAGAAGTGAGGAGAAAGCTTCCAGGCAGGGCTTCTGCAGGATTATGCTTCGAAAACCCTTCTCTCTGAACTTGCACCTTCCCCAAGGAAATATATTAATTCCGTTTATCTGCTTTGGTTAAAGGCTGCAAGGACTGAGTTGGGTCTCGTTGGCTCTGCATGGTCTGAGCACAGTGTCTGCATGCTTCTCCTTGGCTGCAGAGTGAGGAATGTGCTGGCTGCTGCTGGACCTTGGGAACAATGACAGATAACTGTCAGAGGAACGCAGTTCAACTTTGCATTTTCTTCTCTGGTAGCTGCAGTTCCAGAAAACATGTCCAGATAGCTGTTGCTGCCAGCTGTATATAATCAGTAGGCAACTTGATGGGGTAAATCAGAAGCAGCTTTGGCTGTTACTCATGGAATCCTAGAATGATTTGTGTTGGAAGGGACCTTAAACATCATCTAGTCCAACCCCACTGCCATAGAAAGGTGACTTTTAAAAAATCGGCTTAGTGATTTTGATTGCCTGGGTTGGTGTGGTCCTGCAGACATCTGTAGCTGTGTCACAGGGAGCTGCTGTGGCAGGGCAGGAACAAGCAGTTGGACATCAGCCCTGGCACCTTCTGGGGCTGGCTCTGCCTTTAGTGTGGAGCAGCAACACAATTCTGAAGTAAATTCCCAGTTGCCCCCACGTATTACATATTAGCTTATTTTTGCCCAGTGCTGTTGATGAGTATTAATTAGATTCTTGTCAGAGGAGATGAAATGAGGAGACCTTGTGCTATCCAGCCACTCCTGGGAGTTCTGTGGGAGCCGACTAGAGCTGGTCTGACACCAGTGGCTTGAAATGCATCATAGTGTTCTGAACCATTCACCTGTGGGTCCCACATCTCAGACCGCGTTGTTGGCTGTGGTGGATGTGCTGGCATCTCCTTGGCTCCAGTTAAAATACCCTAAACTTCTCATCTGTTCAAACTTCCTTTAAAATAAACTCTACAGTGTGAGCTTATTTGCATTTTTTAAGCAATAAGATCTCTAAAAAAATTTGTTCCTTCATGTAAAGTAGTGACATGCTAAAATGAGTTTATACTTGAGGTTTAAAAAAGGACAAAGGAGGTGGAGAAGTCTGAGTTAAGATCTAGTTAATCTCCATCTAGTCTCTAATTACATCTCTATCTCTAGCATCTGGTTGCCTTTAGTTGTGTTATGTTCCCATGCAGTTTCTTGAGCAACTAAAACCTTGTGTATGTTGTCAATCAGTGATGCGAGGTATGTTGTGAAATACATGTCATGATGTTTGTGTTTTTCAATGTTAAAAGGAGGTGCACGATTTTTTTGCATAAGTACAACTTTAGTGAAAGATGCTTTGCCTGTTTCCCCTTGTGAACACAGTTCTGTTCTTGCAATAGCACTTCAAGGGTTACGTTAGTGCGGGTCAAGTGTGGTTTAAAATAGGATTCTTCTGAGACCAAGCCTGGAGGCCCTGAATTTCTTTCTCAAAAGACATTTTGATCTTCTGACAAACTATTACTTCTGAATTTCTTGGTGCTTCATATTTGCAGCTAACCTTTGGAGAACCGGGATGATAACACACACTCTTCTTTGTGTTTTGTGAATGTGCCTCCCCTGGTGAGTCGATGTGCTTTTTTGAAGTTCAGATGAAATCATTAAAAAGAGTTTTCTGTAAGATGTTTGGAAAGGTGGAATTTTTCTGGTGTCATGAAATAAAATCTGTTTCCAGTCCTGCAGAAAAAGCCCTAACCCTTACCTTGATAGGACATCACACAGGAGAGAATCAGGAGCTTTTAGTCCCTTGCAGGCTGGAGGTTTTATATTTGCTCACATGCTGCAAATGCTGCTGTGACAGGTTTGTGCATATGCTGGAAAAACATCATGGCAGAAATTCAGATTATCTCTTTATATAACCTGTTTTTCAGTCTAAAAGTTCTTGTTTAAAGGAACATGCTTGTGCAACATCTGTTGAAGTAATGAACCTGAGTGCAGTTTTTTATTACAATTGCAATATAAACAGGGCTCCTGACAGCTGACTGGGGTTTTGTCAAAGGTTTCACTCATTCAGTTGATGATCCTGCCAGTGCCCCATCCTTTGGCCTCACCAAGGGTCATTTATGTGGACAGCAGCTTCTCGTTTCACAGTGTAAATAATTATTTGCCCGCCATATGTGAAATAACATGAGGAGAAGGGTTTTCAACAGCTCATCTTGGGAAGACGTGGAGGGGCAGGTGTGGGGAAGGTTACAAAGTCGGCCAAGGGGATGTATCTTGTTTTTGTAGGTATAAAATAGATTGTGATGCCATGACTCCATGCATGTAAAGCTTGAGATCTTAAAGGGCTGAAGTGTTGGCATCCTTGTTTAATAAATGAGGCCATGTTACTCTTATTTTTTTCTGGGAGCCAGACGGTAGCTGCTGTCTGACTGTTGTGGGAATAAGATCATGGGGTGCAGAGGCGAGGTTATGCAGCCTAATGGCTATTTGTCCTAAATATATCTTTCTGTTACAGAATTATTATGGTGACATGCTTTTAGCTAAGAAATAACTAAAACACTGAATGCCATTGTGGTTTCTGGGCTTAAAATTAGAGTGGAATAAGCATACTTAATTTCTTACTCTTGTTACTTTTAATCTCTTCTGGCTAGCGTGGTGTCTGCTCTGGCATCTGCTTTGTGAGTGACATGTCAGGAAAGAAAAGATGTGATGTTGCTTAATGGAAGTGTTGGACTTCAGCACTCCACTCCCAAGGAGGAGCCACCATCATTCAGAAGTAACCCTGACAGTGTTGTCTTTCAGTTTGAATGCTCTGTGTGGCATCACTTTGGCCCCTTGGCTTAATTCTCCTCCAGAGCAGTGTCATGCCACTCCACACAAAGCGTGACCCACCTTTGTGGCCTGCCAAAGTCCTCAATAAAATCCCTGTTCTGGTATTTAGCAGAATGCTTCAGATCAGAGCCGATTAGGTTTGCATGAAGGTGACTTGGATTACCTTACCTTAGCGGACATGATGATCAAGCACTCTGAGGTACTGAAACTCTTTTATTATAACTCGGTAGGTTTTAATACAGTAATAAATAACAGCACAGCTCGTTGAGCAGAAGGATAAAAATCAAGGAGTTCAGTGGTAAGCCAGCTTGCATTTCCTTCATGTAAGTGAAGTCAGCGATTTATTATTATTTTAGGCTGTGTCTAATGATCATATTAGTGGTGTGAATAAAATGGGTGTATCTGGAGTGCTTTATTCTTCTGCTTATTCAAGCCTTCCATATGGGGGCTGACATGAGACATCATCAGCTGTAGGCAAAGTGGTATAGAGCCCAGCTAAGTCCTTCTAATTCTTTATTAGCTGTGACATGTAGAAGCTCAGGGCATGTTAGCAGTGTAAAACTAGTTTGAATTAACATGGTCTTCATTCTCTTGCTTCTTCTGGTGGCTCTGTGTGTTTGCTGTAAAGCAGGTCCTCTCCAAACAGGTGTGTTCCAGGCAAGTGTCCTTTGTGCTTGTAGCCAGTGCCTTGCCAAGTGCTTTGTTAAAATAAATGGTCCTTTCAGAATTATCTTCACTCTTATTTTGGGATGCTTCTTTGAAAGTTTTTGGTAGGAAGACTTTCCAGTTGATGTTGAAAGCTGTTCCAGCAGGCATTGCTTGGGTTTGGTGTGTTTGTGTTTTCACATTTGGGTCGTGATTGGCAGCGTGCTGTTGGTGGGTGCTGTGTAAGTGACCTTGACAGCAGCCCAGCATGTCCCATGGAGCTATGTGAACAATGAATGGAGCAGTCTTTCACTTGATCTTTTCCAGACAAGTAGGTCAGAAGTGTAGATGTCTTTGGACAAGTAAGCAACAAGATGTAGAGGTTGAGCTGGATGACCTTTAAAGGTCCCTTCAACCTAAACTATTCTATGACGTCCTACTGATGAACAATGTGCCCCCAAAAAGAGGAGATTTTCTTCTGTAGTAACCCAAGAGTTGCATTTGAGTTTACAAATGGCTTTTATTTTCAAAAGAGAAGAATACAGCTGTTTCTCTGTGTGGCATTTGGGTGTTTGATACATTTTGATCTGGTGCCATCTTACATCTCTTGTGTTTCAGTGCTGAATGTTGAAGTTTTGTAAATAAATACTTCAGTAGCCCACAGGCAATATTCTGAACACCAATTCATTCTCACAGGCTAATGCTGTGGATTCGAAAGACTTGTAAATCAAACTTCCTTCTTGCTTAGCCCCAAAATGCAAACAATTGCACTCCTCAACACTGGAAGGCACAGGTGTGTGTCCATATACTATATGTTTGAGCAACCCTTCACAAACCTTATAGTGACAAATGAGACCAGGTTTGAGGGTATGAGGTTTTAAGATTTATGGAAGCAACAGGTTGGGTACTTTTCCCACTCTTACACTTTTTATTTACAGTTTGGGCAAAATAGCCAATTTTAAGTTAATTTTCACCTGTGAAAATCAGTATTGCATGGCACATTAAGAGAAGTTCATGCAGGGGCAAAGTAGATTTACTGCATTAAAATCTTGAAACTACTTGTATTTTATTTCTTGAAGTCTGGACAAGCAAACAACTGTGCCATTCTACACATGGGTAACTCTACATCTCTAGGAAGTTGATAATAAGGAATTTTATTTAAAAGTCAGTGTGTCCTACTGTTAGAAGCTTACCTCTGGTTACTTTTTACCAACATCTTTTATAAAACTGATTTCAGTTTTCTCCGTTACTTATTTTGTATGAAAGGTGCCATTATTTTTACCCAGTCCCTTTTGTGTTCTTCACATTTGACAAATGAGTGATGGATGAGCAACCTGAGCAAAACCAGGTGTGGAGAAGGATGCCTCTTCTCACCTGTGGAAACTGCATCCTCAGGGCTGCTCAGCAGCTGAGGGAAAACTCATGTTCCTCCTTTCGTATAGCAGAGTGCGTGCTCTCTTGGGTTTGGGCTCCAGAAATATACCCAGGGTCTCCAAATCCTGTGCACGTGTGAAGGTTGATGTTGATTTAAGCAGCAGTCTGACCTGTCAAGGCCCTTCTGGACAGAGGATGGGTACTCTGCACCTCTTCCCTGCCATGGGAAATGCAGTGAAGTCATTAAAACTCCCATTTCTGCAGCTGTCCTACAGAGCACTGGAGACCTGGGAGCTCCCATGCTCTGTCCCTCAGGTCTAGCAGGGGTTACTGTGGGCTGGAACAGTGCCAGGGTCAGTCACCCCTGGGAAATGTCACTGACAGTCCTGCCCAGGCTGCCAGTACGTGACTGCCACTCTGAGCTGGCCCTGCTAACGCTGTGCTTGGCAACCCCCGGAGGAAGATAAGGTTGGACAAATTCTTTTACCCCTCTAATGTGACTCTTCCAGGCCAATAGTGATCTGTGTTAGAGAGGTCTGGTAAATCTTGTGTCGGTGCTGCTTGGGCTGTAGCAAGGGTTGGGGATTCTGCTCAGGCTATGGAAGACTTTGCAAGGGGAAGCTGGGAGAAGAGGTGGCTTCAGACCATCTGCCTGAACTGGTTTTGGGCTTTCAGGCAGCTGAAATATCTGTAGTCCTGTGACTGTGCTCCCTCTTGAATTCACATCTCTATGCCAAGTCTTGCAAGAGATTTTGGAAGCAACTTTATGTCTATCTTTGACAGTTCCTGTGAGGAGGAGTCATTGGTGTCCTACCGTGAGTAATCTCAAACCCCCTAGCGCTAATACAAGTGCTGCTCAGCTTCCTTCTGAGAGAGAAGGGTGGCAGAAGTGGACCTAAATATGTGGTGCTTGAATTAAGCTTTTTACCGTGGTTGTACCATAACTCAAACTTGTGTATCAGATGTGGTTGTGTGGCTGCTTTTGTTGCCTGTGAAGTCAAAGTATTTACACTCTGAAGCACCTGGAGTAGGTAAAATCATTGCAAAAGATTTGTGCCTAACATTTTATGGAGTCAGTTCCTTGTCTGTCCTAAAATGTTGCAGTGTTTTTTGGTATCTTCTCGGAAACTGTATAAAAGAAAAATTTATGGCACGTGTGTTGGGAAGCAAACAGCTGAAATGTTGGTTTCCTGACAGAAAAGTAGCAGGATTTCAAAGGACCTAATCCTGACTGAAAGCTACACTTGTAGAATAGCAGCCAGCAGGCCACTAACTTGCAAATTACATCAGTTCCTATCTCCATGAGTACATTTGGCTAAACTCTCTTTTAATTTCCTTAGATGCCATTGTCATGTGCTTCTATAGCTAAAGCACAGTTTTTAAATACTAACCTACAAAAACTTTGTTCTTGTTTGCTTCATGTCTTTCCCTTGGAGGAAAAGTCACATTACACAGAGGAATTTTTGGTGATGGACTGAACAATCCTTGGTTGTGTAAATGATGATAATTGTGTACAATGTGTCTTTTCTTTTTCATAACTTTGTGCTTGAAGATGACTGTTGGATCCACTTACTAAGACTCCAATCATGATGCCAGATCTTAAAAAACTTTCTCCTATCTGCTTTGGCTTTCAAGTTCAAAGGGGTTTGGGGTGAATTGGGTAACCAGAGAGTTTTGTTGTGCTGACTGATGTAGTTTCCTTGTGTTTGCTGTGTCCTAAGGTAAAATGATGGAATCAGCTCACCATGGTTGTCATTCCTCAGTCAGTACAAGTTACTTTTCATCTTTTTCTTGCTCTTGGGCTTTCTGGCCAGCGTTGTTCTAGCCATTTTTCCTGGGTAATGGGCTAAAAGAACGGGGAGCAAATGTACCCTAGAAAATTTGGCATTAAGGGGGGAATGGCAGCTGGAGTTACTAAAAAGGTTTATCTATGACTAAATTCCCAGTGGCCCTGTGGGGAATCACAGCCCAATCAACTTAATTTTGATGGCATTATAAAGGAGGTGGCTGTTCCATCTTGGAGGACTGGGAAGGTCTCAGAAAGCAAGAGGACTGAACTTCTCATGTGAAGCTACCTCAGGCTGCTGACGCTCGTAGGGGGGAAAATGTGATGTTGTTTAATGTTTGAATGCAGCATGTGAGGAGATGTCTTTGAGAATGAGTTAAACCATTGTCTGGCTGGTTACGTGGATTGCTCTGAGCTGGGTGGTAGCAGGGTACTTCCTGGCATTGCAGTGAAACCCATGATCAATATTTAATGAAGTTAATTGAAGGGGTTTTATGGTCTTTAGGATTTTCAGACTTAGTGACCAACCTATGAATATGATTAACAGAATCTTGAACCTGTACTGGAAAACATTAGGAGAATAAATCACTCTTACCGTAAGTGGCACTGATTGATTATCCTTCTCAGATGTCATTCTCCTCAATTTTCTTTTTTTTCCCCTAGTGACAAAGAACAGACAGCTCCATATTTTTATTCAAAGTCCTAGAAAATAACTTGTTCCTGCTCTTGTTGGGTCTTTATACTTGGAAGTGGTAGGTTGAGGCAGCTTTGAAGCCCAGGACTAGCATGGTTAACAGGCATGGTTGTGCAGTGGACACAGCTGAAGCCTGGAGCCCTTGCACAACACATCAGTGGATGTGGTTTTGTATCGTTTTTCTTTGGGTACCATTAATTGTTAAATGACACAGAATTTAACCTTTCTTAAAAATCCCATGACATTTAGCTGTCTAGGCAACAAAAAGTTCTATTGAACTGAGAAAACGGACCCAAAAGTATTTTACTTGTAATTGTAAACTGTAAGTCCTAAGGCAATTTGCTTGAAACAAATGGTCTTTTTAATTTGTTTTTTCTTTTTAAAAAAGGGTATGAGGTGGGGAGAAGAGTCTTCCTTCCCCTTGATTCACTGTCCTCTGAACATCTCTGGTATGTCCCTGCTTAAATAAAGTATTGAGTTCTTCAGCTTTACTGTCACAGGAAGCTTCAGGGATGTTTTTGGTGAGAAAAATCTTCCATGTGGTTTTGGGAACAGGAATATGCTCCTTCCCAGCTCGTGGGGCCAGAACAGTGGGGCAGCCTGGAGCTGCTGGCATTGTGATGGCCTTTGGTCACTTGTGTTGCACCAGCAGAGCATTTTTGGGCATCTTCAGCTTTGCTTTGAAAGCAGCAGTACTTGGAGATGTGACAAGTAAGATGATGTGATTTGAGGGAGTAACTGAGATGGGAAAACCAGTGCTTGGTGTTCCACCTTGAAGAAATACTCTCAGCACAAGACCTGCTGAGTTTGTGCTTGCTTCCAGAAGTTACCCATTGCAGAGAAATCAAACCTGTGCAAGGACAAAGTCAGGAGTGTGTGAGGAACCCAGACCAACTAACTGAGCCTGGTTACCTTCATCCAGATGTACCAGTGACTCAAAGCTTCATCCTACAGCAATTAATTGACTTCCCACTATGGTTGAACTTCATGATCTTAAAGGTCTTCTCCAACCTAAATATATCTATGATTCTACGACCTTGAAGTTTTCCTAGAGGATGAATGGTAGTAATGCCACAGTTCATTAAAAATTTTTATTCTGGTGTAAGTTCCCTGTTAGTTTTATTGTTAGCCATTTAGTTTCTGGATTACGTGGTGCAAAACTCATTTGCCAAGCCATTAGACTGCCCTGGCCTGTGCCTGCCCAAGCCTGAGCTCTCCTGGGTGCCTCCCCAGCAGGAATTTGGTCCGTGCGTGCCCACTGGGACTGGTGGTGCATTGCTCTGCTGCCACGAAGCACTGTTCCAAGTTCTTGCCATCATTAGCAAGTCGTTAGTAAATGAAGTCTGAGTGATTCCCAGCAAGACTTGACAGAAGGAGCGAGTATCAGCAGTATTGTTTCAGTTGTTTGTGTTGGCTTCATGCAGAGGGACTACTTGAGCCACGTGCTTTGTGCTTAAGCACACAGCTATGCTTTGTGTTTAAATTCCTGAGCCCCCGATCACTTAATGGGAAATATTTTTACTTTTGGAAATTGAAGGAAGCATGTGGGTCTAGTCAGAGGTTCTGTCACTGATGTGTAATATAATGTGGATTTTGAAGAATGTAGCCTGAAGTACACCTAAAATTCCCACTGATACGGTGTGTGTGCTTAAAGCTAGTGAAAGCCATTGATTAAATGTTTGCTTGATTGATACCAAACCCAAGGGCTGGGAAATCTGCTCTATTTATATGGGTTATTACTGTTCTTTCTGTGATGTGGGAGAAAATAGGCAGCTGCTCAGATGCTTGAACTGGATGTATGCACTGGAATTAGCAGTCAGATTTCAAGATGAGTGAAGGTATGAGAAAGCCTTTCCCCTGCTTCAGATAATGTTGTTCTCCAGAGTACTCCAAAGTGTGAGGGACGAGTGCTGAGCATTCAGGGTGGCTCCATCCAACACTTTCCCAGCCCAGGTCAGCCTTGTAGGGCCTAAGCTGGGTTATGCATGGGTGCAGTCCAGTTGATTTCCTTCTGCTGCCTTTCTCTGTGCTTCACCTGAAGAAAAAAGATCCTTCTCAGTGTCAGCACGGCAAGAGCAGATGGGGCTTGAATGGCTGACAGAGACTCGCTGTGCAGGAGTGCCTGACGCTGGGGCCAGCCCATGGAGACAGCGGAGATGCTGCTGAGCTGGCGTTGGAGGCTCGTCTGGAACTGAACCAGTTTTGGGGCTCTACTTCTAAGGAAGTGTTTTACTCTCTTAGCCAAATTCTGGTGTTACTATGCTGTGATAAATTTAGCTTTTTTGCCCTCTTGTCTTAGCTCATTTCCGAAGTTCTGCAGATGATAATAATAATTCTTACATTACTTCATGTTTGTCTATACCAAAATGCCTGAAAAACAGTGTTCTACTCAACTGAGTAACGTTGCAGCAAAACTTTGGTTGAGATTGCTGGAGATAGAGGGTTGGAGATCCAGAGGATTTGGTTTCAAGTTGCTTTATTTTTCCTTTTATGTCCTCATTCAGTCACATTTCTTAGGAAGTGTATCCAAACCAATAATTTGTCATCTTGCACTTTGTGTCTCATGAATTTGGACGAACAACAAGAACTATTCTTCACCCAAAATGCTAGAAGGGGCTGAGAACCAAAATTAGATCTTAAGTCAAAGCTTTTATTCACGGTTTCAAGTTCAGGGTAGTGGAATTTCATTGTAGGGGTTGTTTTTTTTTTGCAGCTCTTTGCTCATGAGATATTTTGTCAAAAAGGAAGAGTGCTTTTATGGCTTATCTACAGGGTGAGTCTGGGGCATCCTGGGACGTTTGCCCAAGAAGGCACATTTAGGTTGCCTTTGATGTAGAGTCTGCAGAATAAGATGCTCTAGGCTAAAGACAGAGTCTCAACAGACAGCATGGAGTTCATTAAGGGTAGTCCCCACCAGAATTCCATGATGGAACTCCTACGGCACCTTCAGAGAGCAGACAGGGACAAAACAGAGAATCAAACTCAAGTTTCTTGTGTGTGGCCAGTCAGGCCTCACACTCAGCCAGAGCAGGGGCAGTTCAGGCTGGTACATCTGTCCGAGGAGAAGCACGTGTAAAGCTGCCTCAGTCCTCTGGGAGCTCCTGTCCTTGTGGGAATTGTTATATCACATCTCCTCCACTCGGAGAATAATTTTATGTTCTTGAATTTGAATGCGAAAGTGTGTTTGAGCAGCTGTGGATTAAAGGAAGTGTTTAGTCCTTGAATATCTTCTCTGTGTCATTTTGGAGAAACTTAATGACAGAAAAGGCAGTTCTCTGTGTTCTTTGGTTCACTACTGGACTTGAGTGAGCCTGTGACATGTGAACTCAGAACACCCCTTCCCTGGCATGCTGAGGGCAGCAAAGACCATTTAAAAAAATAAATTAACAATTGAGTAGCAAAATAAAATATTTTAATGTAGAACAGCACAACAAAGTCACAGGGGGAGTGTGTTCTTGTGAAATAAGTTTGTGTTTTGCCAACAAAATTCCTATCAATTAGGCAGTGTGTGTGTTTCAAAACTTGACATGTAGTGGATTCAGTTAAATGTGTTGGTATATATTATAAATAATGTAGTATTTGATGATACTGTGTGGAGATATGGATCTTGGAACTTTGCTGATCTCTCTCTTGGGAGTGTGGAGGGTGGACAGGTGATGGGTGCAGAGAAGAAAGACTTTGCTCCATCCCAGGATGGAGAACAGGAGTAGTACCTGATGCCTGTGGAGGAAGAGGAATGTGCAGATTCTGTCAGGGTAATAGGGCTTATTCTTTAAAATAACATATTCTAAGACGAGTGTTACAAAATAACTTGTTTAGTGACAACTTTATCTACTTTGAAGATGAAAATTTAGTGAAAAATAGACTTACCTGGGTAGGGTAGCTCTTAGCTACATGATGATAGGAAAATTGATAATGCAGTTTGGGACTGACAGAGTAAGTGCTGTACTTAACACGGTGTTGTCTATTGATACAGTGCAACAAAACATTCTAGAAATGCTATCTTAATGTGCTTTCCTGTGAGCTGAGACTTCAGAAAATAATGCCAGTTGGGCAGTTTTTATGCCTGTGTTTGAGCACAGACTTCTGTCAAGGAGCTGGTTAGAAACAAAAAGGAAGTTCTGCAAGGTGTAGGGGCTGTGCCCAAGTGCAGATAAGTGCACTTGAAACATACATTAGCCCTTTGTCAGCCATTCCTGAATTGGAAAACTTCCTGCAACTCTAGATTGAGACAGAATTAATGGCTTTGAAGCACCAGGGAAGCTGAGGATGGGGTAGAGCTTTTTCAAGCGCTTCATGTTCCGCTACAGGTCCTGGGTTGCGCTGGGAGGCTGAGGACAGGACTGCAGAGCCCTGTGGGTTTATCCAGGGCACCCACTGCCAGGGAATATGTGTAGGCTCATGGGGCATTTATTCAGTTATTTCTTACTCTGTACTTAAAAACTTTTAACCTTACTGCTAAAGAAAACTACCATTGTGTGTTAGTACGACTGGAACGAAAGCTGAATAGCGAGTTAGCCTTGAGCGAACTGTCAATCTGACTTTGATAGCCCATCACTTAAAAGGTCCTTTTATGTTTATGAAAAAGCATGACATCAAAGCCAGGGGGAAAAAAAAAAGATACCAATACTTAGAGTTTCAGTTAAACTTGCATAACTTCCAAGAAGAGGCCTTGTGTGAACTGTTTGTTTGTCCACTTGCATGGCTAATTAGCCTAGGTTACTAAAAGTCTGAGCAGTGGACATCAAGTTTCTGCTGCTCTTCTGGGGTTTGTTGTGCTTCCATATGTGGATCCCTCAAACTGGAGCAGCATAGACAAAGGATATTGCAGCCGCTTCTCTTGCAGCCTCTAGGTAGCATGCTGGAAATGCTTGAGTATAACCATTATCAGGTGAGTTGTTATTGGAGACTTATTTTAAAACCTTTTGCTAAGAAGGTGTACAGGAAACCCTTTTCCTCTGGTGTCTTGGGTGCTTCATTTAATTTCTTTCCCACCAATAAGTGGGGGGCCGTGCATGGTCGCTTGTAACAGCAAAAGTCTCTTTAATGGAACTGTTTTAAAACAAAATAACTTCTCAGCGTGTTGCTGTATTTTGGGTTGATTTCTACCTTCCAATAACAACGTTAATGATCAACGAAAGGTGACAAAGAGTCTCCAGCATATGGTGGAAAATTTTAATGGGAAAAAAATGGCCTTTCTTCTCTTTCTTATTTAAAGTGTGCAACAGTTGTTCAGTATGAGGATTTTCATACTTTGTATGTAAAAAATTTCTAAGTACCGAGAAGCTTATCTTAAATACAAAAATAGCTGTTGCTGACGACAGTGATTGATCTGAACTGAAACACTTCTTTTCTTGCATCTTATTTGCATGATGTGTTTATAAACAGGCTGTCTTATTTGTATATGATTTAGGCTGTATATCTGAGATATAAATAATCTGTAGGCAGAAAAAGGTGTCTTCGTTCTTTCTTTTATTTTAACCAATGTATTAATTTTAAAAAACCCCAAACATTGAAAACCTAAACCACCAATAACAAACCTTTTATCCCTCTGTTATTTGACACTGTATTAAGGATAGCAATCCATACTTCTTGGTTTTAATTGTTAGCTACTAACAAGTAAAATGAGTCCTGCAGTACAAGTCATTTCTCCATATTTTAGCAAAAACGAAATGTCACATAGCTGAAGGTCTGAACTCAGAACTGACTGTTCTGGAGTGTCTGTATCAACTGAAAACCCGAGCGTTGGTCTTAAGTGAGAAATCTCATGTTGTAGAAAAATAGCTGGAACTTCTTGGTGTGCTGATAGTAAGTGAGTTGTTCTAACACCAAATCGTAAACTGATTTCTTGCCACCAAATGTGAGTTTGTGGAGCACTGTGGACTTCCTTGGAGGTGCACAGGTTTGTGCTTTGTCACACAGCTGGTCCTTAATGTCACAAATGTATAGCTCAGATCCATAGCACCTGCAGTGATGTCGTAAAACAATAAAATCCTTTTATCCTTTTTAAATTGTGTCGTGCAGGTGCAGACCCACCTTGAGAATCCAACCAAGTACCACATTCAGCAGGCCCAGCGGCAGCAGGTAAAGCAGTACCTCTCTACCACTCTAGCAAATAAACATGCCAACCAAGCCCTGAGCTTGCCATGTCCAAACCAGCCCGGGGATCATGTCATGCCGCCTGGAACGGGGAGCAGCGCGCCCAACAGCCCCATGGCTATGCTCACCCTCAACTCCAACTGTGAGAAAGAGGTAAGAGCTCTCCTGTTTGTGTTCTCAGTAAAATGGAGCTGTAATCTGCTTCAGTTAAGTTGTTGTAAACCATACTTGCTCACTGTTAAGATGTTCTGTATATCTTTTCTGTTCATTGTGAAAATGTAACTGCTACCTCTGTGTCTGCCTGATTAATAGATATTTTTGGCAAAAAACCCATGCCCCTCTAGCTTCCTCTTGTTTGAACTATTTTAGCTAGTTTATATTTATTAAAACTACTTTTCTTTTTCCTCACCCTGTTGCTTGATGCACACAGTGAATAATTGACCTTTGGAGAATACAAAGCAGCTTTGTAAGCTGTAGCTTTCTGGAATAATGTTATTTATGGCTCATTCGTCTAGAAAGTGCAAAGAGCATAGCAAAAATAACTGAAAAAACACAAAGCTATTTGGAGATATTTTAGGAATTTTTATGGTAAAATTTGAGCAAGTCTCCTGCCTAGCTGGAAGGCAAATTTATCCCAGCTAATATGCCCTAAAATGTTACTCATTGCTGTTCCAGTGCTGCAAATGTAAGACTTCAATAGCCTATGTCTAGAAGTCCTTTGCAACGTTGTCTTAATCTTCAACCGCAAAAACCGAGTTGGATGTTACGTGTGTGCCGAGGCTCCAAAGGAAAATGCTTGGGAAGATATTAACAAGTATAAGAATCATGTCAGAATTTTTGTAACATAGAAAGTAGGAGGCAGTTGTAGAGCTCCTGTTGTCCCCTTGTCCCCCCTTCAAGCCTTTGTGCCAGATTTTAGTACAGATGCATTCCGTGAGGAAAACGTTACACAACTTGGAGAAACAGTTATTGTGGAACGTATTTTGCACATGCAAGGGAAATACTTGTGCTCCATAGTTTCAAAAGAAATGAAAATCAGATATTTCCATTCTGTTGTCCCAGCTGTACCCAAACATTTTTTTCTTGAGGATACTTACGGCTTCACTTTGCTGTGTCATCGGGAACATGTGTGCATGACACTACTTTATTCGTGCTCTTTTTGGGACTGAGACTGTGCCATGAACTCAGATCCATGCTTTGCTTTTTCTTCTTTTTTTTTTTTCTTTTCTTTTTTTGTTTTTTCCTTTTTATTTCTGCAGGGATTTTATAAATTTGAAGAGCAAAGCAGGGTTGAGAGTGAGTGCCCGGCTCTGAATACACACTCACGAGCATCATGCATGCAGGTACTGGATGACACAGGAGGTGGAGCACAGGTCCCCTTTCTAATGAGCATGTTTCTTTCATGATATGTTGAAAAATAAACTTACCCCACAGTGTCTTTAAGAAGTTGAATGTAAAGATGTATTTAAGGTACAACACAGCAATGTTGTTTATTAGCATCGATGTCAAAAGTGCATCAAGATCCCTGGAAAAGGCTCGTGCTGTTCTAGCGCTGTAATACCACAGCACAAGAGCACAGCAACCATGCTTTAAGGTCTTGCATCAGGAAATCTTTTCTAACTGGATTTTCCAAGACTGCATGGATGTGGTTGTGCCCTGATAATCTCTTAAGTTCACATTTCTATGCAGATCACACTTGTGTGTTAAAAAATTATATGGGAAGGCTTTAATCCATCTGTGGTAATTCATCCTCAGTAGTCACCCTTTTATATTTTCATTATTTTTCTTATAACTAAGGGGTTTTTATTTTTTACCAGACTCAGTAACAAGACTTCGGGTATGGGCTGTAACTGTTAGTTCCTTTCTTGCCCTCACTTCCAGTCAATGTAATTTGTTGTGTTCACACTTTCTGGAGCTGATAAAAAAATCCCATGTACTGCTACTTTTACCATCACCATTATGCATTGATTTTGTAGTTCTGTGTCATTTAAGCTCCTTTTTTATAATGAGCAAAAAGGAAATAGTCAGTCCTGTCCTGAAATAGTCAATCCTGCAGGACAGTTGGGAGCACCTGCGTGGGTGCTGTGAAGGGCTGTTTCCTCCTGCCTGTGCAGGAGCTTATGGAGGCACCTTCTAGCCCAGCCCCTGCAAGAAGATGTCTTGGACCACCAAAAATCAGCTCTGAGGTGCCCCTGAGTGGTGCTTCCTGGGAGGGTGTATGAGTGACACGAATCCAACGGATTCTGCTGTCAAAGGCCAGCAGCACACCTTTGCTCCCTCTCCTTCCCTGCAGGTGTCCAGGGCTCGGCGTTCTGCCCGTGCCCAGGTTTTGGTGCCATGCAGGGACGAGGTGGAGGGGAGGCAGCGGTGCTGCAGTGGGGACAGGCTGCCGCGTCCTTGGAGTCCCTTGTTCCGCGGGCAGCCGCCTCCTCCGCCGTTGCTGGGAGGAGCAGTGTGTCCGTGGGCAGGTGGTGCAGGGTAGCTGCTGCTGGCAGGAGGGAGGCAGAATGTGAAGCCTTAGCCCTGCCAGGACCTGAGGATCCTGCCTGCATAGCAGGAATCACGGCTGGGGGATGGCACAGCTGCACAGGCACCTCTGCTGGGTGGCTGAAGTGCTCTGTCAGGCTCCTGTGTCCCAGCGATTTGGTAACTGTTCTGTTTCTCTTTGTTCACCTTTCCTGCCACAGATGGATGATGTGATCGATGACATAATCAGTTTGGAGTCCAGTTATAATGAAGAAATCCTCGGCTTGGTGGACCCAGCCCTGCAAATGGCAAACACGGTACAATGGTCCTTTCCTTCTGGTTTCCCTGTTATGTCTAATTGTTTTTCCTTGAGAGGAAGCAAAACTGCAGCAGGACTTTTCTTCCTTGCAATTAAGTAGTTATTGCATTTTTCCACAGAGAGTAATTAGTTTTGCTTTGAAGAGCTTAAGGTGATACAGTTGCAATGAAAAACGTGAATTTAAAAATACAAGCTGGAGTCAGGTTGAGAGAATACAAGGGACAATTTTGCTTTTCTTATTTCCAAGGCAGTGGTGAGAGGATTGCAACAGAGGAGTAAACTGTGCTACCAGGACTAGCTCATTCCTACATTAAAGATTGCCATGAACTTTATACTTGGCTTCAGAAAAGAAGGAGCCTCTGGCATCCCAGGTTCCTGAATGTTGTCATAGTCAAGTAAGAAATTGTATGTCATGTGTTAGCATCCCTATCCAGAGACACTCTCTGTTATCTCTAACATCACAGCTTTAGCTCAGCCTAATTTCAATTGGGGAGAAATCCCCAGCTAGACGACAGCAAAGATGTTAAAGAATTAAGCAGGAGAAAAAAAAAATTTAAAAGCAATCTTCAAAACAAACAAAAGGGGAAGAAATACAGAGGGTTGAAAACTGAGCAAGGCAGGGGATGTGGGAAGCCTGTGATAAAAGCTAAGAACGGAGAGGTGCAGAAAGCGCTGAGGGAAGGCGCAGGTGTCCTCCAAGTGGCTCTTTTGGTTTGGTTCACATTGCTTTGAGAATTAACAGAATCATACTTCTGGCATAATCTGATTTTGATCTTCTGTGGAGGGTAGCTCCAGTGAATTTTTTGCCTTAGGCTTAAGTGCTGTGGGATCTGGCTGAGTAGATGTCTGCCAGCGCTGGCGTCTGTTGCTGTTTTATCTAGTGCCAAAATTTACAGCTTACCACAGAGCATTGATTTTGTGGCATAGGTTTACATTTGCTGACAGTAGTTGTCTGATGTCACGTTAACCCAGTCCTGTGCTCCCACAGATTCCCACAGCCCTCCCAGAGATGTGGTGGATGACGCAGGAAGCGGCCCACCAGCTTCCCTTTCTAAATAGTGCCCTTTGAGTACTCAGGGAAATAGCTGCACAGTCCTGCTAGAGAGAATAAATCCTCCTTTAATCTCAGATGACTTGCAAAGTGCAACTGTCCTGGAATTTGAGAGAAAACCTCAAGAAACTGTCAAAAGATAGCTTGCAAAAAGTTAAAATTGTTCATTTTTTTTTTTCCTCATTGAGGGAAGAGGTTCTTCTGGAGTCCTTTCTCGGAAGTTTCATTGGGTTGGGACCCATTAATTCAGAGAGGGCTTGGATATCTTTATGCTTTTCTTCTTTTCTCGTTTCACAGGGACCCCAGAGTGGCTCTTTGGTTCCAGACAGGGACAGAAGGATGCTCTGCACTCTTCTGGTGCAAGGAGTCCCTGTAGTCAGTGTTCAGAGTAGTCTGCATCCCTCCTCTGCTTTGCTGTGCTTGCTGCATGACAAGAAGCCTTGTAAAGACTGCCTGATCCACACTTACTGTGGAATTTCAGAATTTGCCCACTCTGTGTGGCAAAGTCTGAAAATTAAGGATATGAAACAGTGAAATTAAGACTTCTTTACTAATACATTTAAATAACTGGAGGCAAAAAAGCATATTTCAGTCTCTGAATCAGCCTGATACCAATCCTGAAGGGATGGAAATTGAACCATGTTTCTCAACAATTGGTTTAGGGAAAAAAAAGAGCTAGACACTTTTCTTTTGGAACGGGACTTAGCTCTTAAAACAAACAACATTTTATTAATAAGGAATTAATGCCTACAGACTGAGCTAAGTCGAGGTGGGAGAAATCAAGAGAGGAAATGGTCTCTGAAGAGACACTGCCTATAAATAGCTGTGCTGAGACTGTGACAAAGGCAGTTGTTGTTCCATAACCAACAAAGAACAAAAGGACCAGTTTGTTACAGTTGGTAACAGTACTTAATTGATAAGCAAAATCAGAGATTTCTGTGCAGAGCAAGCTAAGGGAGTTTCCAAGTACCTTGAATTGAAAATGGCCCATTGCAATCACCTGCTCATGGAAGTGTTTGTCACCTTTGGTATTTGGTGGAATAAGATCTGTGGTGGAAAGTATCATAAAATGGTCACTAGTTTATAGAGAAGGTTTTCTGCCTAGATGTGACCTGGTAATTGAATTAATGAGTGCTGTGTAAAGTGCTCTTGTGGAGATGACAATTAATTCATCCAACTGATCAACTCCAGCCAGAGCCTGGCATGGAAAGCTCTGTGAATAGGTACAGCTCCACTTCTAAATGTGGCTTTCTTCTGGAATTTAAACTCCACAGTAGAGAAGTTTTGTTACAGGGACTGCTGCTGAGCGTGTGCTTATAGGTCAGGGAACATCACAATACATTGTGGGCTGCGCAGGCTGGGCTGCAGAATCCATTCCAGTGTGTACTGGTACCTTAGAAACAGCCCTGTTGATCACACAGCTGATGTCTCAGTGATTTTAGACAGAATGTGGGTGCTTGTTTTGTTGGAGTAGTGGAGGAGAAATGAAAGCCTCAGACTCCCATGAATGTACACTATGATGAATCCGCAGTCATAATTACCATATTTCAAATTTCTGTTATATAAAAGCCATTATTAGAAAAAAAAAGAAGCAGATGCAAAGTGATAGGAAGATTGAAATTTGTTTTACTTGCTGTGTTTGTGCAATTTGTGATGCCAAGACCTTGAAATGTGAAATCTCACAAGTGAAAGCATTTTCAACCATGCTGTTTCAATGAAGAAAACATGCTAAGCCTGGCCTAAGCCACTCTTCATTTACTTTTTGGAAGAGTAAAGGTGGATGATCTGGCTGATGCTGTATTTAAATTTCTTCTTAGCCAGAAATAGCTAAGAAAGCTGTAAGAAAAAACATATTTAGGTTGGAAACATGCTAGAATTTGGAGAAGACAGGGAAGGAGCTTTCTTAGCTCCAGAAAATTCCATGTCTTTCTCGAAGTTTGAGACTCCATCTTCCCTATGACATGGCTGTGGAAGTTTTGGCATTTTCCCATCTTGTACTTGAGGATGGTGGTGAAAGGCTCGACTGTCTTAGAGCTGAAATGTTTGCAAACAATGTGTAACTTTTTTTCAGTTTCTTCCAATAGGAAGCATTTGAAATAAATGCCCAGGTGTCACTGCAATGGGCACATGGTAAACCCCTTTTTATTTTTTTGGCCCAATTTAAGTCTAGTGGCTGCTTTTGTGTGCTCACCACACTGCTGTCTTGTGCATCTCAAACCAATGCCCTCAGCACAGAGATCCTCTCCCCTTTCCCGGTTCCCTAACCCCTGGATTAATGATTATTGGGTTTACATTAGTCAACTGATTTTATTCCTCTGGGAACTGTTATAAAATTGTTACCTGAGGATGTGTCTCGATTTTAACTTCAGCTGCAGGTGTTTTATGTGAGATGGCTTGGAGTGTTGCACGTACTTGGTGTTTTCATTTGAGTGGAGTTAGCCTGAGTTAGTCCCAAAGATGTGACCTGCAGCCATCCTGGAGAAGAGGCCTCTCACACTGAGCATGGACCATGTGTAGGAAAGTGTTTCCACTGAAGCTTTGACCTGTGGAGTTCGGGTGCTGGGCAAAGTGGTCAGAGAAAGAAGCTGAGCAGTCTCTTTGCTCATGGATCACTGGTTTAAGTGGAGACTGTTGGCATCTCCCCCGAATGTGAATGTCCCTGATGAGCATTCCTGCAGGCAGCCTTCAGCAGCCATGCACATGTGCACATTCAGCAGTTGCTGCCTGCTTTCACTGTCCCCTTTTGTGGTCATTGCTCACACTGGTCCTGTTTATTGACATGGGAATATGGCTCGGTGTTTGACACCTGTGGGGGAAAAAGAATCAGTCACAAACTGTTGTAACAATCAGGGCTCATCCTGCCATAAGGAAAGCAGCTCCTTGTTGTCCATGTTTCATTACAACCTGGCTGCTTTACCCAGGTGTTGAGATGCCAGTTTCAAGTTTTCTAACAAAAAAAATCTTTTATTTTTTTTCAATTCTCTGAAGTTCCTAATTAGATTTCACATTTCTGGTTATAAACTTCAAGTCCTTGGGCTGCAGACAAGGTCTTTGTGCTTTCCCCATGCCTAGGAGAGTGAATAGGATGAGCACATCCGAGTCAGAAGGATGTGTGGTGCTCTGGCTGTGCTGCTGTCAGGGATGTGTTTGAGGGACCCAAAGAGACAAGGGTGAGCCTTGTAGAGCAGGGAGATTGAGTGGTCACCCTGACACTAACCAGGACAGCTGTGACCTGAGCAGCATTATTAGATGATCCTTTTTTTTCCTTTTTTTTAAAAATAAGGCTGACTCATAGTGAGAATTCAGTTACATTTATTCCTCTGTCTCTTAAAGTTTGAGTCAGGGGACTTTGGTTTTGTTGTTGGCCACTATCTGTTATCAGCAGGTATCAGCATGGCTTCCAGCTGGTGGTACTTTACATATCAACTCCTATTTCATCTGCTTCCATATGGCAGAGAAGTTTTCTTAGGTCCCAGTCTGGCAAGGCCCATCAGTAGGAGTTTAATAGTCCTGGCTGACTCACTGCATTGTATTCACCAGCATTATTTACATGGGTGTAAGGTTAATACTCTAATCTCTGCAGGATCAGTGTCTTGGAGGGATTGGTTTTCTTTGCAGCACTGATGATACGAAGTGTTGCCACTCAGATAAGATACCAGAGTGTTTTATACCTGTCTTTTCAAAACCAAGTAAGAGATGTGTAAAATAATCCACTCAGGATAATTGCAAGCTTCTTTAAATATGTTTCAATATAAAGAGATAGCTTTGATAGGTCTTGTTGAAATAGTGTCCTATTTCTGTATAAATCTACTTGTTTAAATACCTAAATAAACACAGCAGAGTGAACAAGTAATTGAGGAAACTTACTGTAAAAATAATCTTCCTCCTACTGGTGTGCGTTCTTGTTATGTAAGGCGAAAAACAAAGTAAACTGAAATGTTTTCTGTGTAGGTAGCTTTCAAATCACATGAAAAATGTGATTAATTAATACAGTGTTCTTCCTCCAGCATGTGACAACTTGCAAAGTACTTCCACTCACGTATCCCTGGAAAAAGGGGGGGTTTCTCTGGGAGAGTTCTGTAGGCTCTTTCAGATATGAGAGAAGTTTTGGGGGTATAGATGCAATAGTTTTAGTGAAAAATAAGGAGCAACAATGCAGCAATATCGTCAGCATTTTGCCTCTTCTGTTACCTCTTAATATTTTAAGTCTGCATACTTTTGAGGAGAGAGAACAGAATTTTCCCAGTGTAGATGTTTTATCCCTCATGCCCATACATATATGTGAGTTTTGCTGACCTTGCAGGCTCTGTTTGCACATGGAAAAGAGCACAGATTTCTTAGCATATCCCGACTGTTCTTCTGTACAAAGGCATTCATAAAGGCAAACCAAATGATCCTTTTCCTTGTTTATCTTTTCCAGTTGCCTGTGTCTGGCAATTTGATTGACCTTTATGGCAACCAAAGCATGCCTCCTCCAGGACTAAACATCAGCAACTCATGTCCAGCTAATCTTCCTAATATAAAAAGGGAGCTCACAGGTAAATACATCTAAAATACCACCTTGGAGTAATAGTATCATTGTTTTGAATTCAGGTGATACTGGACATAATTTGTGTTATGAGAAAGAATATATGGGTGAACAGTTACTTTTAGCCTGTGTTCATGTGTGGGCATGTGTGTGTTCACTGTCACAAGTTCAGGTAAATTCCTTAATTTTTACAGTCAGACCTGCACTGTGTTGTGTTCCAGGAAGTTCCCATGCATCTCTTCCAGAGCTGTGTTCTAATTTGGGCTTACTGTTGGCTCTGTCGACACCAAACTTCAACAGCTTTACATCTGGAGTCTATGTGGGATTCATGTCAAGGAATGATACACATTGGGGCTTCACTTCAGTAGGGAAGGGGAGTAATGAACAAATAACCTGTTATAATGTGAAATCTGGACATGTAGATCCGTTAAAATGTAAAATTAGGCACTTGGGGGATTGGAATTTGATGATCTTTAAGGTCCCTTCCTACCCAAGCCATTCTATGATTCTATGAATATGCATCACTAAATTAAGATGAAAATGAAGTGTTCCATTAAATTTTATGCCAGTTCCTGCAGCAATGCTCTGAACAAGCTGTGGGAGGCAGGAGCAGGAGAGTGAGACACTGAAAGCCTCTTTCTCTCAAGCACATGTGTACAGGAGTGAGATAGTCTGAAGCAAGTAATAAGTTTCATATTCCCAGGCATGTTTTATTTCTGTTCACTTGAAAGGATATAACCACATATAGGGTACATACACAAGGTAAGGTTGTCTGTAGGCTGAACAAATGGAGATCCACTCTACAACTGATGGCAAAATCATATTAATGCCCAGAAATGCCTGTTCTTAAGCCCAGCAGAGAGTCACTGACTATGCAGTAGGGTAGGGGCCTGGTTTTTTCCTTGCCTGTCATCTTTCTGGGTTTCTGTTGTCAAAACTCACAGGCTGACTCAGTTGCAAAGCAGGTTCTGTGCAGGAATTAGTTAGCAGAGCAGTTTTAATAGGCCAGGAGGAAATGCCACCTCTCTGAGCCGGCAGGTATTTGCATTTATAGGACTGCACAGAATTTGAGCTCAGCACCAAAAGAAGACACACAGAGCACACAATGATTTGTGGCTGCTAGAAAAAAGCAAAGCTTTTACAGAGGTGGAATTGTGTAAGAGGAGAGTGGAAAGGGAGGAGAGCTGCTCAAAGTCCTGCATTACAGGCAGTTTTGTTGCCCCAAGTATAGAAAGTTCCAGCCCAACTTAGATGTGCAGACTGGTGGATTTGCTGCAGGTGCTTGTGTCAAGCTTCAAGCCAAGAAGGGAGAAAGAGAGGGGAAATTGTTAGTGAAGTGTCTTATGGAAATCCTCAATACATCAAATGCATCAAAACAGAACTGAAATAAGTTTAACATATATATGCTACACTTACCTGTACACAGAATTAATTTGAGTGAGTCTTTTTCTGATCAAAATAAAGTAATAGAGGAAAGAAACTTACTGGAGACAGTGAGGGATTGTTTCCACGATGGAACGTGTGATAAAAGATGATGCACTCATTCCTCCTCACTGACTTGCTGTGGAATTGCAAAGTGCTTGCTGCTCAGGGGGTTTGAATGCAACAGGGCAAGGATTAATAACCTCACCTTTTAAAAAAATGAAAAGAGGTAGAGCAAAGATAAAATACTTAAAATTGCTTGAGAAACTTGGAACCAAATGAGAGCTGAAAAGAAGAAATTTAGTTGTGCTGTTGCCTGAACTGTTGCATGCTGAAGTTAATAATGCTCTTATTATTCTAGAATATAATAGCAATAATAATAGAATAATCAAAAATAGATAGTAAGTGTGTGAAGCAAGGTGAAGGGCAGTTCTGAGTTGAGGAGACAAGTTCTGTGCAGCATGGCTGCCTTTACTTTCCTTTTTGCTTTTCCCGAAGCAAGAACCATTGTTTTCCAACTTTATTGCTAAGGAAGGTGTTGAATTTTTCACCTTTTTTTTTTTTCCATATAATAGGAACAGTTAGCGTAGCTGGAAAACACACTATTTTTAACAGGTCATTTAAGTTGTCCCCTGAGTGTTGTGGTGATGTGTGTGCACGTGCCACAGAAGGATGCAGCCTTAAATTGGGTGAGCAGAGCTTCTGACTCCTGCCTGTGTCACATCCTGAGCAGGCAGCAATGCCATAAACATGCAGTTCCGCTGGTTCAGCTCCTGAGGTACATGTTGGATTTCAGGCCGCAATGCCATAAACAGGCTGTTCTCTGGTTCAGCTGCCGCGATACAGGTTGCATTGCAGGCAGCAGTGCCATACACATGCTGTTCTGCTGCTTCTGCTCCGGAGATCCCTGTTGGATTTCAGGCCGCAATGCCATAAACAGGCTGTTCTCTGGTTCAGCTGCCGCGATACAGGTTGCATTGCAGGCAGCAGTGCCATACACATGCTGTTCTGCTGCTTCTGCTCCGGAGATCCCTGTTGGATTTCAGGCCGCAATGCCATAAACAGGCTGTTCTCTGGTTCAGCTGCCGCGATACAGGTTGCATTGCAGGCAGCAGTGCCATACACATGCTGTTCTGCTGCTTCTGCTCCGGAGATCCCTGTTGGATTTCAGGCCGCAATGCCATAAACAGGCTGTTCTCTGGTTCAGCTGCCGCGATACAGGTTGCATTGCAGGCAGCAGTGCCATACACATGCTGTTCTGCTGCTTCTGCTCCGGAGATCCCTGTTGGATTTCAGGCCGCAATGCCATAAACATGCAGATCCTCTGGTTCAGCTCCCGAGATACATGTTGGATTTCAGCAGTTTGTTGTCCTCAAATACCTTGCTGAGTCAGGGCCTCCGTGGGAAACATTCCCATCGTGGAAGTCACTCTGGGAAGTGTGGGAAGAGATGCTCCACAGGTGCAGAGGTGAAGCTCAGTCCCAGCGTTGTGTTTTGGCATCCGCAGGCCCTTCTTGCTCCTTGGAATGGGGGTAATTATTGGTGTGGCAAAAAATCCATCGGGCTTCCTGTGCAGATATTTCACAGGCTGAAAGGTTGTGATTGAATTATTTTAATTCTAATTACTTCATTCACATGCACAGCATGTATTTTTCCTACAGAGTCGGAAGCGAGAGCTTTGGCTAAGGAGAGGCAAAAGAAAGACAATCACAACTTGAGTAAGTTTTTGTTCCTCACATTTTGCACCAATTCTTGGAATGATTTTGGGCATTAAGTGTTCAAATACTGATGTTTTAAATCTGAATGAGGTACTGCATGTAGTATAAAGCACTAGATAGTGTTATGCCCATAGATCCAATATCTCAAATTCTTGTGAAATGTGTCCTTAAATCTACTACTGAATTTTAACTCTGTTTTTGTTTTTTCAATAAACCAAGTGAATGAGTGGTTGTTGTCAATGGAATTGCTGGGTACGACATGTGACCCAGTTGCTTTTAACAAATCCACCTTGCACAATTTTGCTTTTTAAAATTAGATACGTGGTCAGTTTGTGACTTTAAACAACAGTGTGGGTCCTCAGTATGGCAATTTTATAAATTTTATTTTTGAAAGAAACTTGTATTTCCAAATTGGGAAAAAAAGCATTTTAAAACAATGAGCATCTTATGACTTAAAGGATCCATAACTGATCTTTTTATACTTTACAGTAGTAGGAAAAAGGAACTGTTTCATGCCTTGAGCCACTCAGAAGCCTTTTCCATAGCATGAAAAGGTAATGCAGGAAAATTGGTATTTAAATTTGACTTTTGGATCCTCAGATTGTTGCACATAGAAGACTACTTTAAAAAAGAGACTGTGCCTTTTTCCCTTTTTCTGCCTTAGGATTTCCTTGAGCATCTAAATATTTATCTCTGAATTTGTCTGTGATGCTTTTCCCTAGAAAAATATTTGCTTCTCAGTCATCCTGATTTTTAGTCTCAGTTAAACTCTGTGACTTCAGCAGTCCCAAAATTTACAGTATAGACAGAACTTCTGTCTTAGTGTGTCCATGTGTAGGAGAGAAAAATAAGTTATCACTGGATTTTAAGCTTCAGGCAAACATTTCAGTGGTGCTTAAAGAAACCTTTGATGAAAAAACTTAGAAAGTTGTAATTGTGTGAATATTACTTGTAACATTCGTGCTGTTTTTCCTAAAGTTGAACGAAGAAGAAGATTTAATATTAATGATCGTATAAAAGAACTGGGCACCTTGATACCCAAGTCAAATGACCCGTAAGTACAACATGCCCAGGGAGGCTGTGGGAGGGAGGAGGTGAAAAAATCCTAGGGGAGAACAAGAACTTACAAAAAAACCCTCCAAATTTCTGTGTTTTCTTCTTGCTCTTAGCACTCTGTGATGGTAGAAATGCTTGAAAAGTTCCATTATATTATCTGAAGATTTTTTTGGAAGGTTCATTTTTGCCCGTTTGGAACCTGCTTGTGTTTGTATTAATTGGATGATTTTTGTCTCAAAGCTGGGAGTGTCTGACTGCCTTACCAGAGGCAGAGTTTTGAGGATGGGGAACCTTACACTGGTCTGGCTGCTTAGATGGTTACACATCTTGCTAAGTGATTCTTTTAATTAATTAGATGTTACAGCTTAACAAGACAGAACTGGTCCTTGTTTCAGTGAAAACGGAGGGCAGTTTATCTGGGAAGCCATCACATTCCCCTTCCCTCCAAGGGAAAAAAAAAGAAGGAAAATGAAAGAGCGTAACTGTGTGCCTGTTCACTGATAATTTGTCAGTGTTGTAATTTCTCAGATGTTCTTTACGATAATTCTGCAATGAGTTTACTGCTTTTAGCTTGTATTTACACTTTCCCAGTGCTGATTCAGTAGCAAGGAACTTTCCTTGCTCTGGAGTTTGAAAGTCCACTTAAATCTGAATCAATGCCCCGTGATGCTTTTGGGGAGTATTTTGATGCAGTCGCTCATGGAGCGACTTCACAGCTGCTCTGCAGAGAGGCTGTGCAACACAATATCTCTCAGTATCAACCTGCAGGACAGGTGTATCTTTGCTCTGACAGTCTGCAGTAAGATGGTTTTTGCTTATTTAGGGAAAGGAAGATGATGTGAGGAGATGGTGCTGCAGCAGCCTCTCTCTCTGAAGCAAATGTGCTTCCCAAGGGCTGTGCTCCAGCCCCCTCTAGTGCACTGCAAATGCCTTCTGTATCCACAAACTCGGGATAAATAGTAGCTGGATAAGGTGCAGTCACAGGTACAGGTATGAAGGGAAGAACTACAAAACAGAGCCTTACCTTGTCCTTCTGTGTCCATCCCAAAGGGATATGCGCTGGAACAAGGGAACCATTCTGAAGGCGTCGGTGGATTACATCCGCAAGCTGCAGAGGGAACAGCAGCGCACCAAGGAGCTGGAGAACAGGCAGAAGAAGCTGGAACATGCCAACAGGCACCTGCTGCTCAGAATACAGGTTTGCTGAGAAGCGAGCTGCAAATGCTCTTGGTGGTGCAGCGTGTGATTGCAAATAGTGCTGGCTCGTGGGGTGTGGGTTAGAAGGAACCAGAGTTTAAATCAGCGGTGGACAGTGCTGAGATGCCTGCAGAGATTTTTCCAGAAAAAGCTAAAGATATCTTAGTTAAAAATAATAAAAAATAGAGTCCTAACACGCTAGTAAAAGCACTTATCAGTGGTCTGTTTTTGCTCTACCGTGGCCAACGCTAGTTCCAAACTGTACCATCAAAATATTTATATGGTAATACATTCTTCTGTTTGCCAGGCCTAAGGAATTGGGACTTCATGTATCATGTATTTGTTGATAGTCATGAAATTAAGTTCAGCTGTTTGGGAGTCTTCCCTGCTGCTTGAAGTCTGTAGGACTGTACAACAGTTCTCCTCAGCACTGAAAAGCAGTAGGTGGCATGAATATGTTTTCTCTGTGGGTTGTTGCCTTGTTAGATTCTCCCAGGTTCCCGATGTTCTGAGCTACACAGAATGTAAGGGTGAAAACTCCATTTCTCTAACCAATTACTTTGTCTTCAGCTCCAGATGGATAGGAAACCTTAACCTTGAAGCCAGCACAGGTTTTTTTTTCTGGATAGCCACCCCTCTCCCTAGAAGGGTAATTAAAGAAGTGTACCAGAATTGGGTGTAAGAGCACCTAACACGGAGGTGGTGATATCCCAGATATCCTCGTGTTGCTGCTCCCCTGCAGCACGAACAGCTGAGCTCTGCATGCAGCTGCAGCCTGCCAGGAGACCCCTCAACAGCCCAGCTAATCCACCAGGGAGATAATGAAGCTGCAAATACCTGAGAGTCAAGTGTGGAAGTAAACAGCTTTAAAATAGAACAGGCCAGGTTGAGCCTCAGCACAGTTTTGTACTTGGTTGAGCAATCTGCTGCTAGAATGAGATGATAAAAAAACACACAAGCTTTTTGCAGAGCAACATCTAGCAGTGGTGTTTCAAAGCTAAGCGAGATCACTTTTTAAAGGTCTTTCATCTTGCTTTGTATTACGCATCTGCTCTGGCTCCTTCAATCAAAACACCATAAAACCCAGACCCCTGAATAATGGGCAATACATCTGGCAGCAAATAACCTCAAGTGTGTATTTCCCCTTTTTGTGTTGATTCTGATAAGGAACTCCTGATTCTGGCACGTTAGCTGATGGAAGAAGTGCTTGCTCATTGCACCTTCTCCTCTGATCTTGCACTGTGCTGTTACAAGCTTGTTTGAGCGTGGAAATGATGGAAAAGGGTATTAATCAGCTTCAGTGACAGGAATATCCAGAAACAGCACAATCACAGCAGAGATTGTGATTGCCTAATATAATGCAGAAGTAGAAGCAAAACATCTCTTTTACTGATGTATTTGAGAGAGGGCATTTCTGTATGAATAAATGTGAAGGTGGGATTTAAACTTTCCATGGAAATTTGAAGAATCCTGGCTCTGTGTGAAGTCTGAAGCCTTCCTGTGACCTCCTTGTGATTTTTCTGCACAGGAATGGTGTTGTTGCTCAGTTTTGATTGACCTCTTCCAGCTCTGCCAGACTTGTAGAGTGAGAAATGTCCCCTCCAGTGTCTCAGCAGGGATTGACAAGGATCACGTAGACGTGCTGTGCCTTCACATACGACTTTTTAAAAATTGCTAAACACATCCTTTTGCGGTTTCTTTTTTCCCTATTTTTAAATGTTTTCCTCACCCTACCTGATGCCAAACCTGCCTGTCCTGGCACTGGTTTGAGAAGAAGCCTGAGGGGAGCATGTCTGTGCTGCAGGGTGCTGGGTGTTGGCTCTGGTGTAGGTGATGAGGAGGAGTGTGAAGGGCCTGTGTGGGATGGTGTTCACCCACCTCTTCAAGACTCTGCTGTTCAGGTGGAAATCTGCAGGGCTGGAGTGTGCAAGGCACAAGCACTTGTCACTGTGGGAAAGGGAGGAAATGTGTACGGGAGAAGGGAGCTGGCAGCTGCAAGATGAGAGATTTTACTTCCAGATTTTCTTTTAATTTGCCCCTTATTCTCCCTCTCAGGAACTTGAGATGCAGGCCCGGGCACACGGACTGTCCCTTGTCCCATCTACAGGCCTTTGCTCCCCTGACATGGTCAACAGGGTCATCAAACAGGAGCCTGTGCTGGACAACTGCACCCAAGACATGATGCCACACCACACAGACCTGTCCTGCACCACCACCCTGGACCTCACCGACGGCACCATCACCTTCAGTGACAACCTGGGAAACGTGACTGAACCAGCTGGCACTTACAGCGTTCCTGCCAAAATGGGATCCAAACTGGAAGATATCCTGATGGACGATACCCTGTCCCCCGTGGGAGTGACTGACCCACTGCTCTCCTCCGTGTCTCCTGGGGCGTC
The DNA here is from genome assembly GCA_013398955.1 of Callaeas wilsoni. Taxonomy (NCBI): domain Eukaryota; kingdom Metazoa; phylum Chordata; class Aves; order Passeriformes; family Callaeidae; genus Callaeas; species Callaeas wilsoni. Next base: position 138,899 of record VWPU01001702.1, on the reverse strand, counting down.
GAAGACGAGTAGCAGGAGGAGCAGCGTGAGCATGGAGGACACTGACCATGCTTGTTAGCATCTGGTGGCACACCTTTCATAAACTGCTTTGGTTCTTGATCAGTAGACGAAATAATTTACCTTTTGTAGAATTTTTTGATTTTTTTTTTCCCCCTTGTGCTTCATCAGTGTGTGTGCGTGTGTGTATATATTATATATATAGGATTTTTTTTAGAATTTTTGTGAAGAAACTTGTATATTCTATTTTAAAGCTACCAATGCCTCCAAAATATTGTACAGCATATGTACAGAATCTGTGAACTGGATTCGCCAAGAACTTTGAACTGGTCAAATCTACTCAAAGCAATAGAATTACAGATGAAGAGTCTGTTTCTACTGGGGGGGGAGGAGGCAACTGTAGGATTGTAAATGCAACCTATTTACTTGGAAACAAAATGTAAAGTTAAAGAATGTAAAGAAACAACAACAAAAACCAGTCCAATTTGTAATTGTATTAATTGAATAGTGCTGCCTTAAAGATACAGTGTCCCTCAGATGTTGGTCTTACATGAGAAGTGTTTAGGGAAAATACCCACCCGACTTCACTGAGAAAACAAACTGAACCCAAGTGTTAAGACATCCTGATTGTGTTGATTGTGATATAAAATACTGTTACTGAAGCTGCAGGGAGATGTGAGTGTCTCAGAGTGTTGTTTAATTTTACTCTGAGCTGATTTGGGTTTTCCTTTTGATCATGGTTCAAGTTTTTCCTCTTAAATTTTTGTTTTGTTTTTTGACACACGTGGATGGCTTTGCCAACGGCAAACCGAGCAGGAGCACTGTAAGTTGGGATACGCTCTTTGGACAAAAAAAAATTATGCATATTATCAGCTGGGCACATTATGTTGTACATATCTAATTGGCTTTATTTTTTTTAAAATTGCATTGTACAGTTTCTTTTTGATTTGCATGGATTCCTTAGTTATCCTCAACTTTTTGTTTTAAATTTATTTGTATTTCATTTGTAAGATTTTTGCCTCTTAATATTGCAGCGATTTTTTGACATTTTTAAAACTCATTGGAAGTTTTCTGCGTTCTTTGTAAACACTTGAAAGGAAGCTTTTATGCAGGGTTCTGTGTTTTAAGAGAGATTTTGAGAATATTTTGTATATTACAGTCTCACTTTGAAAATGTTTTTAAACGCATTTAAGGTAGAGTAAAAATTTAGATTAGGTAATAAAACAACTCTGTAGAGAAACTGAACTTACATATTTATTTTTAGTGATACAGAAAAAAAGTAGTAATATGCTTGGAAACATAAATATGTAGTTAATATACCCGTTAGAGCAATTTGTGTTCTATTTCAGCACTGGGGCTGACATAAGAGAAAAAAAAAAAGCAACAAAAAAAAAGAGTAAATTACTGTATCTGCAAATAACTGTTACTTGATAACAATGTTATTAATTTTTAACATGCAACCATGTTGTAAAAGTAGTTCGGTGCATTATCTACTCAAGTGTAGTCCTATGCAATAACGGTAGTTTTCCTTGTATTATATCCAGCCTAGGTGTTCCACGGAGGTGACAGGTGGTGTTCCGAGCTAGACGGAGGGAATGGAATTCTCCACGGCAGCCTACAGCTGACTGGCAGGCGTAGCTCGTTCAGAATGAAGTGCCTTAAACTCTAGTTGTAGTCTTCCTCGACTAGCACTGACTGAAGTGTGGCGTAGACAGAGCTTTAGGGTGGTGGTGTATAGGGCGTTGAGGTGTAGCATGGTGCCTACGTATAGAAAACCAGAGCTTCCCTTTCTCCTTTGTGCTACACTGGAACTTACATAGGATGAGTGCAACGGTGAGTAACTTGAGTGCCAGTTTGGCCAGCTTTCCGAGGAAACCTTGGGCTCAGCAGGTAGTGTTCAGAAACCAAATGTGAACTGGGTAGGATGGGGTGGCCGGGGGTAGCGATGGGAGTTCCCACGGAGCAGCTCGCTGAGCCCTCTCCCGGGCATTTCCCCTCAGGAGGGCTCCTGGTGTCCCCTGCCTGGCACTGCTGCTGTGGCAGAGGGGCCAAGGGCTCCTGGTGTCCCCGGCCTGGCACTGCTGCTGTGGCATCGGGGCCAAGGGCTCCTGCTGTCCCCTGCCCGGCACTGCTGCTGTGGCATAGGGGCAAGGGCTCCTGGTGGCCCCTGCCTGGCACTGCTGCTGTGGCAGAGGGGCCAAGGGCTCCTGGTGTCCCCGGCCTGGCACTGCTGCTGTGGCATCGGGGCCAAGGGCTCCTGCTGTCCCCTGCCCGGCACTGCTGCTGTGGCATAGGGGCAAGGGCTCCTGGTGGCCCCTGCCTGGCACTGCTGCTGTGGCAGAGGGGCCAAGGGCTCCTGGTGTCCCCGGCCTGGCACTGCTGCTGTGGCATCGGGGCCAAGGGCTCCTGCTGTCCCCTGCCCGGCACTGCTGCTGTGGCATAGGGGCAAGGGCTCCTGGTGTCCCCTGCCTGGCAGCGCTGCTCTGGCATAGGGGCCAAGGGCTCCTGGTGTTCCCTACCTGGCACTGCTGCTGTGGCATCGGGGCCAAGGGCTCCTGGTGTCCCCTGCCTGGCACCGCTGCTCCCAGTGTGGGTGGCGAGAGCTCCCGTGTCCCCTGCCTGGCACCGCTGCTCCCAGTGTGGGTGGCGAGAGCTCCCGTGTCCCCTGCCTGGCACCGCTGCTCCCAGTGTGGGTGGCGAGAGCTCCCGTGTCCCCTGCCTGGCACCGTTGCTCCCGGTGTGCCCTCCCTGGCACCTGTGCTCCCAGCACAGGGGGCTCGGGCTCGGCAGGGCCGCGGTGGCAGCTGTGGAACTCGGGGTCCGTGTTCCTGTCACCCTTCCCATGGCTGTGTCCGACCCTCCCTTCCCACTTGAGCCGCCAGCGATGTGTTAGCGTTGATGCAACCACGGGGTTGTGGCTTCTTTTCTTTCTTTTATAGTTTTTGAAGGAGGAGCTGGAGCTGGGTTATAGTGATGCCTCTCCCCCCCCCACCCCAGATAGCTTCTGGGAATGTGTCTTCCTTAGGGTAGAGAAGCTGTGGCCCAGGCAGGACCCGGGAGGCTGCGGGATGTGCTGTGGTCACCGGGGGCAGGAAATGCTCCCAGTCCCTGCAAGGCAGCTGTGCCATAGCTCCGAGGCGAGTACGGGGGCACAAGCTTCTGGTGCTGCTGTTTGGCTGGGCTGACAGGTAGGAAAATCAGGGCTGTAGAAAATGCTCATAGCTGTAACACAGGGCTGTGTTGCCCTTTCCCAGAAAATGGGACAGCTCTGCAGCGTTGGCACAACAAATCAGGGTGCGCATGCTGGAGTGTAGTAGCTGAGAACCACTGGATGTATTGAATGAGGCTTTTGGTTTTGTGCCTGCCCTGGGCATTCAGAAATTCAAGTCTAGACTGTGGTATATGAATATTTTTCAAGCTTATGTGAAACCACTGGTACTCACTGACAGCCATGACTTCTGATTTTTGGCTACATGCTGTGTGAAGAAGGCGAGTTAGGATTCAAGGCCAACCATTCCATTGAGAGCTGGATTCCTTGGCAGATGTCTCTGTGGCCGCAGGAGCTGTGTTGTGTGCGCGTATCCCTTGTGTTTTCTGGGGTAACACAGAACTTGGCTGTGCCCTGCTCACTCTTCCCCCCGTGTTTCCTTAGGTTACAGCCCTCCTCTGAGTCTGCCCACCCTTGGAATGGTGACACTGCAGTGGGGACACCTCTAGGAGACACAGACCCCCGGTGGGTGCTCATGGGAGGTGCCTTTGCCCGTTAGAGCATCGTGGAGGGTGTGGCTGTGGCATTTTGCGGGGGTTGGTGGCAGAGGACAGAGACAGCAGTCACAGGCAGGCTTTGGCATGGACTAGGTGGAGTGGGATGGACAGAAGTTGTTGCCCAGTCTGGGGACGGTGACTCGTGTGACGCTGGGCAGCGGTGGCTTCCCTGAGCGGGTGGGTGGGGAACCGACCAATTCTCACTTTGCCAAAGCCATGCAACAGGCAGGGATGTGCAGAGTACCATAAAGTTCTTCCTTACTGCTTTTGGCCTATAAAGCAATATTTAACTCTTACAACCTGTAAAAGCAAAAAGAAGGTACATAAGGAAAGCACAAAGCACAAAATAATGCACTTACATTTATGTTGTTTGACATAAAATGCACTGGGGGGGAAGCTGATGTTGATAATAGTATAAATACCTATATTTCTTGAAAAAGTGACATTAATTACTGCCTCTTGCTATGATGCTTGGTACTGTAATGTTGATATTCATCTGCTGTTGACTGCAGCAATAATTTGTGTATGGTCCATAGCACTGTAAATTATGGATCAATATTAATGTATCCAATGAAATAATTTGAACTGTTGTTCTTGATAGATGGATTAAAGCATTTGGTTTTTCACATACATCTGTGTAAGTCACTCGTTTTCCATGTGAGTGGATCTTGTTTTCCTGTGCATTTGAAGTCCCTGCAGTGCTTCTGTGTTTGTGGCTTGGCCATGGCTGTGTCCATGTCCCTGACCTGCTGTTGGTTGGCATCCTTGGTCCCAGCAGAGGTGTCCAGTTGTGTTTGTGTGGCAGTCACACAGGGGAATGAAGCTACAGACCAGACCTCGCCTGGGCTTTGCAAATACACGCCAAAGTGGAAAGACCCAGGGCTTATGGTCCAGAGTAAGGAATGAAAGAGGTGGATGTGGGAAAATGTCATTGCCTTTCTGCCCTGCCATGGGCTCTTGTCGTTTGCCTCCCTCCCTCCCTGTGCCTTGCAGCCCATCAGCTGCCCTGTGGGGCCTCAGGGTACTTATCCCCATTGCCCTGCTGTCACTCCTGCAAGGACACCTGTCCCCAGAAGTCCAGGCAGGAGCACCTCACCCCCTTCTCCAGCTGACCTGTGCATGGCAGGATCCCCATCTCCTCTCTGCTCACTCCTCCCAAACCTCCTCTCACCCTACATGCAAACAATGCTCCTGGCTTCTGCTGGTGAGGAACCAGCTGTGGTCTTGTTGTGTCTTCCCATCTTCATGATTTCTCCCTGTCTCTCTTGCTCTCGTCCCTTCTGTCTTGTTCTTCAACAGCGTTTTGCTTCCTGTGCTCACAGCACTGAGCTCCCACTCTGTGTGTACCTTGCTGCAGCAGCATTGGGGGTTGTTGAGTGTTATCTCAGGGGGATTGAGCCCTGAGTACAAACAGGAATACTGAATTTGACCAGTGTCTTGAAAGTCTGATCCCTATTAGGAGTAAATAGGTATTAGAAAATACCTAATTCAGTTGAATTTAAAATTACTAGCTCAATTTAAAAACCAACCCAACAAAAAAATGCCTGACTCTACTAGAACTACAGCTGAGCAGCCCCAGTCCCTCTTTGTAGAAGATACTTCAGTAAAAGCTCGTGAGTGTTTCCAGCAGGTTTTGTAACGTATTTCTTTAGAAATTAAGCATACTATTAGAATGTAGTAGTACTGCATTAGAAAATCTATTTATCGGCAGCCTAGGATATAATTCCTATTTTAAGTTTGAGTTCTTCGATGTATTTTGACTTTGCTTTTGGTGGTCAGTTGTTTTTTTGTGGTCAGCTTGGGGTGAATTTCTTGCTGTGGGTGGCAGCACCTAAAGGTTTTGTCTGGATTGGAGAACCCAGGAGGAGCAGGAAGAACACCAGCCAAGGGGTATTGGCTGTAGGCAGCAGCTCTGTGTCAGTAAAGATTGGTGGCAGCTCTGCTTAAAAGCCTTTTCCGTTGCGTTGCACAAGCCTGAAAAATTCAGTGCAGGGTAAGAAAGGGGATATTAAAAGTAGGTCCAGCTGTGCCTGGTGTGGTCTGTTTTGCTGGGAAGCCGCGTGGCGGGGCTGGGGGATGCTGCAGGGCTCGGCTGTGTGGTGTGGTGGCACAGCAGGACACTGCCACCGTGTCACCTCGTTGTGCTTTCCTTTCCAGGAGACCTGGGAGCCCAGCAGCTCCCGAGGCCGGGAGGGAGGTGCTGATGGCTCTGCCTGGGTGGGTTCAGCAGTGCTGCTCCTTTTGCTCTCACGTCTGGGGGTGGTCCCAGCGCTGGAAATTGTCCTACACCATTGCTCCAGCTCCTTTGAAATACACTTGTTTAAAATTGCAGGGGAACAGCTTGAAAAAGTGTTCCTGAGTTATTAAAATCAATGAGGCTTGGCAGGATGCTGGCTCACAGGTCCGACGCGTGTGCGCTGAGCAGCACCGTTGTCTTTGCCCGTGACCCGAGGTTCACCCTTCCTTGAAACTCCTTTTCCAGCTCAGTTTTTGGGAGTGATTCTCTTAGCAGGAGTTGTGCTCTGGCATCGCAGAGGGAAGTGATGGTTCTTGTGACAGCCCCCTTTGTGTCAGTGCTGTCCAGGAGCTGTGCAAGGCGAGGAGAAGGCTGCTGTGGTCAGCAGGAAGGGCCAGGGCATAAAAGTATTTATATGCAAAGCATGTAAATATGGATTGTTCTTTAACATATATGTATATAAAAGTCACCATGGGGTTGATGCACGTACTGTGGATGCTGCCTCAAAGCAGGGTTTGGTGGATGGGGCACATGGCTCTGGGGGCTCTGGTCTTGCTCAAGCGCTTTGCCTGCTCTCCTGCTGTTCAGCAGCGCCTCTCCAGAGCTCCCTGCTCGCGCTGGTTTTCCTCCTGCGAGCCTGTGCCAGCAGCAGGAGTTGAACTCAGAGAGCGGGGAACAGCACACTCTTGTGGGGCTGTGTCCTTCCCAGCGCAGACCCACCAGGCTCAGATTCCTGCGCTCCATCCCGGCGGCTCCATCCCGGCGGCTCCATCCCGGCGGCTCCATCCCGGTGACCCCATCCCGGCGGCCCCGTCCCGGCTGCTCCGTCCCGGCGCGGCGCAGCAAAGCCCCGCAGCTCCAAGGCGAGCTGTGATTTAACGATGTCGTTCGCAGATTGTTTTCTCTGAACGCAGCGTGTCGTTCACACCGCAGGTATCGGCACAGAGCGGGGCAGCAGCTGCTGTGTTGAACGAGGAACGGGGCAGTTGCTGTCGTGTTCAGCACTGTTTCTTTAGCCTCTTTAAATACCTTTAGCCAGAATCTCTTAATGTCTTCAAGACCTTTGGCCTGATTCTCGTTTTACGCTGAGTACACTGAACGCTACTGTTCACTGGGCCTGAGTAATTGCTGCTTAGATACTCCTTTATCAATTCCAGAACCACAGAATCATAAACTGGTTTGGGTTGGAAGGGACTTTATTAATATTTCTCTTCTTTTTTCCCCTGCTGAAAAGCAGTTTATAGAGCAGGCTGTTCCAAAAGAAATTACTTCAGCACTTAGAAATAATAAAATAATTTCTTATTCTCTGACCACTAAAGTAATTTTGTTCAAACAAATCCATAAAGAACTTGCACTGCAAGGACCCAGCTGGGACTTTCTGCTTTTCTCTTTGGAGTAATGCATCATAAGAGAATAAGCAGAGATCTTGGGTCTAATATAATAGTTCTGTTTGAAAAAGCAGGAATTAAACCAAAGCCGAATAAATGGAAGAGAATTAAATTCATGCTAGACATTAAAAAAAAATGCACCTCAAACAATGAGGGGTATTTTAAAAAGTCACTGTTTTATTAATAATACTTTCCACCCCTTTCCCTTGATCTTTTGATGACAAGCCTGGCAGAGGCACTTTTTATCAGACACTGAAGCAATTTTGCTGCTGTCATGTGCCTTTCTTGATACACACATATTAGTCACGCAGCCGTTTTATGTTCTTTAGCATATTTTAATATATAATTAAAAATGTGCCTGTCTGCTACCAAGCAACCAAGCACGTCAGGGGCTGATTGTGTTCTGTCACCCACAGCAGAAGGGAGGGTAAAAAATAATAATAATCATGTGTTCACTTTTCAGCCCTAATTGTGCTTCAGCTCCTTGGATATGTTGTCACAGACACAACCACTGGCTTCTGAAGGCAGAGGCAAAGCCAACGTGGGGGAATGGCTGGCAGGTGACTCACATCCAGGTCACTGTCACCAATAACACATCAGTCCTGGGTGCTGGACTTTTAACATGCGTGTGTGATTTTGTGACTCTTTTTAGTTCAGTTCCCCCAGACCCTGCTAAGCTGCACCTTGGCTTTCCCTGGAAATGGAGTGCCAAATCCCTTTAGGCTCCTGAGGGTCTCTCCCTGGACATTTAAAATACGCAACTCAAGTTGGTGTTTGTATTGTACCTCCTCCACGGAGGTGTAGATGGGAGTAGGACACTGCTGACTTGGGCAGGTGATAATCCTGTGCTTCATTCATTTCTAGGTTATCTGTTGTGAAAAATGGCCCACACAGCTGCTGGAGAGGAGGAAGACCTTTTGTGAGTGTGCCCAGGTTATCACTGTAAGCGCAACATTAAATGGCTCTCAGCACCTTTGCTCTCTCATGCTCCTGAAAAGTTTGGGTCGCGGAATGTTTTGGGTTGGAAGAAACCACAGTGGGTCATCTGGTCCAACCTCCCTGCTCGATCAGGGTCATCCCAGAGCACAGGATTGCGTCCAGACAGTTCTGGAATATCCCCAGTGAGGGAGACCCCACACCCTCTCTGGACAGTCTGTTTCAGTGCACACTCGCTGCACAGCAGAGAAGTTCTTCCTCAAGTTAAGGTGGAACTTTCTGTGCATCAGTTTCTGCCCTTGTCCTGTTGCTGGGCACCACTGAGCAGAGCCTGTCCATCCTCTGACCCTGCCCTTCAGACACTCGTGGGCCCTCACCTGCTCTCCTGTTGCACTGTCCCTGTCTGTTGTAGCAAAGCTGATGGTGCTGGTGGATCCCTGAGAGAAGCAGCGATGCTCTCCCCACACAGGCTGCTGTCAGAAACCCACTGAGTGAGCCTGTGTTTGATGGTCTGGGAAAAGGAGACAAGTTCACTGATATCCTCAGCCCCAGGCTTTTTTAACTCTGGGAATTAACGGGTTTACTTCTAAGAAGTTGTGGCTCTGAGGATGTGCTCTAAAGCTCCTTGGTTAAACAGCACCATCTGTGTGAAACCCTGTCCTGAAACCGGAGAGATGCACTGCTCTGGAGAAGGCTGAGGAGGGCTTTCTGTGTTGTTTTCAGCACATCTTCTCCAGGCTCAAGAGGAAAAGAGATTTATTATGTCAGCTCTATGCCACACTTCTCCAGTCTCTTTCTGTCTCTCAGGCACATGCAAATGTGCTCAGGCACACACTGCAGGCAACAATGCAATCATTATTTCAAAAGTTTTTCAATTTTAGTAGCTTTTATTACTTTAGCAAAACAAAAGCCAGCATATCAGCACAAACTGGTGTGGGAAAAAAAACACAGGGGGAAAAAACAAATAATGTTGTAAATAATTCAAAGGCTGTTTGTTGATTGCAATTCCTTTGATTTGACCTCTAGGGAGAAGGATGGCATTACTTTTACGTTTTTCACCGTCAGCATCCATTATATAACCTGCTCTGAGTCTGCCAGGATCCTGAGACATGACACTGAGGCTGCTTGAAGATGATGAACTTGCTTGCAGTCCTCTAATTTCTCTTGGTTTTCCCTGGCTGGCCTTATCTAACCAGAAAAGGCTGAGATGGGAAAGGAGCCAGGGACTGACAGGTACGAGTAGCCCTGTGGCAGATTTGGGGACACCAGGGGGTTCTGCAGTGTTGCCAGGAGCCCAGCTTTGTGTTTAGGCGGCAGTGCTGCAAATTGTGCCCTGTTTGTCACACTGGTGGCTTGCAGGGGTTACTAAGTGAAACCACCACATGCATTTGGGCAGCAAGAGGAGACTTGCCAGCATGTCCTCAGTGTCTGAGAGTCCCAAGAGAGAGGGGTGCCAAGAGACAGTCCCCACGTCTTCACAGCAGTGATATTTACTGATCTGTGACTTGTGATGGTGCCTCAAATCAGAGTATGTCATTGCCTTTCACTAGGTGCAAAGGCTGGCAGAGGAGCTTCTTTGTTTTGCTCTTTTGAATGAGAGAAAACAAGAAGAACACCAAGAATAAAAGAATAACCAGTGAGGGCGATAACCTACTTTGAATATTTTATATAGCATAGAAATTTTGCATAGTGCTTTACCCTGGTCTGTGAGTCAGCTACACCTGCTCGTGTCGGGGTCCAAGCACAAGCAGTGGTGGGATACCAGTGGCAAGGGCCGTGGCAGTTAGCAGCTTGGATTAACTAAGTAAATGAATAATCCTGCTCACTTTCCCTGAAAGAACACAGTTTGCTATGAACTACACTGCAGGCTCTTGGTGGTTTCACTAGTGAGCGATCACTTCTTGAGCAATAATAGATTCCCTTTCAAACAAAGCAATTGGAAAAGGTAAATCACGTCAGATGCCAATATTCTGCTTGTTCCACGCAGTTTCACGAGTGCTTCTGGATTTATCTTGTTCAAAATTGAGTTCTGCCCACTAACTTACAGTGGCAAACAGCTCAGGCTTGGGGCAGGACTGTCACCTTGGGCTTGCAGCTCCTCCTCCAGCACCGTCTTGCAGTCCCTGACCCACAGCTCATATGCTCTTTCTAGGGTCTCTTCACTGGTGTCATTGAATATCTCTGGAAAAGAAGAGTGGTAGTTAATAGGACATCCAGAGGAGCTTTTCCTGCCTGCACACACTGTCTGACTGTGGCACAGTCACTCCAGTTTGGCAGAGCCTGTTGTCTTCTGTGTAGAGACTGAGCTTCACGGAAACGGTGCGAAAAGGAAACAGATGCCAGAGATCACAACTTGTTCCCATACATTGCTTCTGTGTTAGGGGTTAGTTGGCTTTTATTTTTAAAGCTTATGAGTATTTCATCCCTGATATTGAACAGATATTATTTAGTTTGCGAGTATTAGTTCTAGGCACAGTATTACATTAAATTCCTTTTGCCAAGGATTATTTAACAAATCTTTTCAAGTATAGCAAAGGAACTGCTTTTCTCTTTTCCCCTTTCTGGTTGGTCTGCCTGAGCACTGCATTTCCCTTTGCAAGGTGGTTAATCATAATGCAATTAATTAGACTTCAACCCTTAATGGAGTTCTGGGGCTTGTACACCAGAGGGATCCCGTCTCTTGATGGGTTTATCGAGATGTGAAAAAGAGCACAAGAAATACACAACTGCAAACCACAGAGCACATTTCCCAGCATGTCACTGCCTGCCAAGTGCCCCCTCGGGGGGCTCCCGGGGGTCCCTCGGGCAGTACCTGCCACGCCGAGGCCGGTGGGCAGGGGCATCCGGGGCTGTCCCCCGCTGTGCTTGAGGCGCTCCCGCAGGGCTCTCTGGATGAGGGCCCAGCTGCAGCCGCTGTGCCAGACCGGCAGCTCCAGGCCCCGCATGCACTGCAGGATCTGCTCCTTCTCCTCGGCATCGAGGAGCCCGCGCGCGTGGGCCACGTACGTCATGAATGCCATGTCGACGTTCACAGCTTCCCCGTGCATCAGCGACGGCAAAACCCTCTGCAACACAGCAAGGGTGGGTGGCAGGAAAGGTTTGGGGTGGCAAATAGGAAACAAGTAGGGTTTATTTCTGAAAGTGTCCCTGAGAATCGACATTTGACTCACTGCTGGATGTTGGCATCTTGTGATTTATGGGTTGCTAGGATGATCCATTTTACACATGATTAACGCAGCTAAAATCTCCCATAGGGATCTAGGCTCTAATTCTCCTCCCATCTAAATCACTGATAGAGCACCGTGAGATGGAGGGATGAGCTCTGAATATTGGAGAAGGTGTAGGTGTCCCCTCTCATTCCTCAGTGGCAATTTCTCCCCAGCAATATGGGCTATGGTGTCCATGCCTTTGTGCTGTTACAGTTCATGTTGGTGACTTCTAGGGGCTTCACTGAAATCTGGTTGTCTTCATGCTTTAGTAAGTGCCCAGTGAGAAGCAGCAGCTGAAGTGAGGACTGAATTGGAAACAGGTGGAGGTGTGGGGAAAATGGGGTAGGAGAAGGAGTCCCTTTGACACCAGGCTGGTGTGTTGAGTGACCTGGGGTAGCATGTGCAAATCTGGAGTTTATCACAGCTCCTCTTACAAGACTTTCATGCAGCCTATTGAATATTTTTATTTTATCTTTAAAGTGGGTGTTGCAATACAAAGTCTGTTACTCACCATTTCCAGCTCTGGGCTAATAAGGTGGCCAAAATCAACCAGTCTGTCCAGGTCATCCTCCCAAAGGTTGGGAGCCAGCTCTTCCAGCATAGTTTCAATGGCAATCCTTGTAGTCTGCAGCGCAGCGTCCCCATGGTCAGCAAAGCCGTTGCAGGACTGGAACTTGGTGTCCAGCAGGTATTTTCCATGGTTCTTGAGCAGGTCAAACAGCCCTTTGTGTTTCATGAGGGCCATCTGGGACAAAGAAGAGATAATCGAGGCTAATTGTCTGATCCTTGTACGTGCTGTTGGAAACTTGAGTGTTTCAGTAGATTGGGCTGTAATAACATGTTACACACTAGCAAAGAAACACCTGCACATGTGGTACATGGACAAGTTGTACCTCCGTAACCTGAAAAGGTGTTTCTGTAGACACAGTTAGCACAAATATATTTGGGGTGTGTTCGACAGGTCTCTAGGGAAAGTGACCCGGTGGTACCACACATTGTCAGCTGTGCTGAGTGAAGCTGTGTGCAAAAGGCAGCGTGGAAATGCCCAGTGGGACTCTGGTAAAATGGCAGAGATGATGGGAGCACTGGTGTTCAAGTTCCCCTGCTACTGGGAAGCTCTGCCAGTGCTGGAGGTTTGCTGTGTGCTCCCATAGCCCAGCAGGTGGTTTGTAATGAGCTTGGGTTATTTGTGTGCCTGGAAGGAAACTCGGGACTCGATGGTGGCCATCTCCAGGACAGGGACTGGGTGGTGGCCAATCCCAGGACAACTCTCATCTAATCCTTGGGGTTGCTCTTCAGGCAATGGAAGGTGGGAAAACACTGCAGTATAGAGAATACGAGGGTTTAGAAGTGATTTCCTTGTTAGAAGTACGTATTTTTTCCGTTTCTGACTCAGGCATTAGCCCTGCCCTGCACTGGGGAATGGTGACCTGAGAGTTTCACAATGCCTGCCAGAAACCTCCAAATATCCTGGGGATTTCTCACTGTGCAAGCACTGAAAACTGCTGCTGATGAACTCATCTCTAATGCACTTTAATAGCTTGAACTCTGCTTTATCAAAAGTTTCCAAAGCTCTTCAGACATAAAGCCATTTACTGTGCACTTTCCAGGTAATTTTAGAAGTAGAATTTGCCTCGCAGGAGATTGATTGACCACACTCGACATACCCACTGAGGTAGGTGCAAATGATCTTGCAGATTATTAATCCCCAGTATAACAAGCCTCAGATTCTCTGCCAGGAGTTCATTACAGAGTGCTATGGAGCAGACTCGATGGAAAGATGAGGCTTTTCCTCCCTGGTTTTGCTCTGTCTCCGTCTGGCTGTGAGTTTTGGAGTTTCCTCTGCAAGGTTAACACTGGGCACTGAGTGTAAGGGATTCTAAAAAATTAGGTGTTCTAAAAAATTTAGCAGCTGTAAAAAAAATATATGTATTTATAGAGACTCAATGAGAATTAAAAGTCCCCATACACCCTTGATGGCCTTGATTTCTCTAAGTTGTTTATACATTGCCATGGATGCTGCCAGACATTTTACTTTTCAACACTTAAAAGGGACAAGAAAGATGAGAACAGACTTTTTAGCAGGACATATTGTGATAGAACAAGGGATAGTGGTCAAAACTGAAAGAAGATAGATTCAGACTAGTTGTGAGGAAAAAAATTTTTTACGATGGGGGTGATGAAACCCTGGAATGAGTTTTCCAGAGGACTGGTAGATGCCCCATTCCTGGAAATACACAAGAACATGTTGGATGGGGCTTTGAGCAACCTGATCTAGTGAAAGGTGTCCCTGCTCATTGCAGGGGGATTGGATTTGCTGACCTCCAAAGTCCCCTTCCAACCCAAACCATTGTATGATTTCAGTTTTGAACACTGCAGTTGCAAAAGTCCATACCTTTAAAATTTCCCCGAGGCCATTGGAGATGTGTCGCCGAGGGATGCTCTGGATGAAGGATCTGTCCAGGAAACTCGCCACGGGGGGGGTGTAGCCCCCGAGCTTGTTCTTACACTGCAGAAAGTTCACCCCGTTCTTCGCTCCCACGCTGGCGTCCACGTAGGAGAGGAGGGTGGTGGGGACCCGAATGTAGGGCGTGCGTCTCCTGTAGAGCGACGCGGCCAGGCCGACGATGTCCAGGCACACGCCCCCGCCGATGGCGATGATGGGCTCCGTTCGCCGGTCGAGGCTGAAGTTCTGGACCTCGTGCAAGATGTTCAAGACCAAGTCCATGGATTTTGTTTCTTCAGTGGTCGGCAGGGCGAGGATTTTGTGCTGGACGTTGTTCTCTTCGAAGTATTCTCTGACTTTGGAGCCGTAAAGTTTGTCGACGACTTCGTCTATGACGATAAAGCGCCGCAGTTTCCTCTTGCTGGCAGTGGCGAGCTCTATTTGCTCGGGGTCAGTGATGTGACCCCAGAGCAGAGTGGTGTTAGAGGGGTCCAGGATGTTGTATGATTCTACCACTTTGTAGCAAAAATAGATGGGAGCTTCAATGATCCAGGAAATCCCACCTTCGGAGATGCACTCACCTCTGGCAAGGATCAGAAAACATGGTTTGAAATCACTATATTCCTTTTTTGACCTTTGCATGTCTGAACTAGTTTAAGGATGTAGCTGGGAGGTGAAGAATGTGGGGTCTCCTGCCCATGCACTGCAGAAACGTGGGGCTGCGAGGGTGGGACACCCTCCTGGGTGTCAGGGCTCAGCAATTTTATTCATGGAGAAGCTCTCCAAGGTCTTAGTGAAGAGCTAAATGTCTGAATTCCTACATGGCATTAAAAAGATACAGTCCAAGAAGGGCTGGGGCATGTTTTTCATGCTGGAAGTTGAAAACCCATAAAGAAAGAGCCAGCCCGATTATTTCAGCTTCCAAAAAGTGTGTGGGGAAGAGAAGAGGTTGCCAAAATTTTGCATATTTATGAAGGAAGCATCCTCTGATGGTGTATCTGGGTGATAGGAGTTAATTTATTCCTGTCTATCCGTAAACAGCCACACATCTCCATTCAGACCAGTGTTTCTACAATGCTTTAGCTGAACCAGTGGATCTCTACCTCGAAATAGGTGTGACAGAAATAGGAAGTGCTCCTGGAGAGGGAAAGAAAATGATTTGCGGATTGGGAAACATTTCTGTACCGGAGTTTCCAAGGGTAAATAAAAGCCAAAATTAATTATCTACCTAAACTAGTGAAAAACACAGCCCTACAACCCCTTCCTTCTGTAGGATGGGCAAGCCAGGGGAAAAGCAAGTTTGGAATCAAAAAAGGCAAAAAAAAAAACAGACAGAAGGAAATAGCAAAATGGATTTTATGTAAGACTGTTTCTTGAGCTGCAGTTGGGTAAAAAATGAAAGTTTCTGTGAGCCTTTGTTTTGTTTTTTGAGTGAGCAGCTGGCTCATTGGATAATGAGATTTCCCTACATGCCCAATTTCTTTTCACATGCCTGAACATTCACTTAGAGGTCGAAATAGATGCTTCTCTGCTTTCTTTACCAAATTGTCTCTAAGTTTGCCCTTAAACTCCATAGCTGTTAAAGAAAACCAGTGAGGATTCACACCTTCCAGAAAATTTCTTCTGGGCTTTTCAAATGTGGCATTAGAAAAAGCATTGTTGTGTACATTTTAATGCACCATCTTATAGCTGTATTTAACTCCATGTGCATCCATCTCTGGTGTGTGACCCTTCTAAGAGTCAGGATGGTTTGGAATATTATTTCGTGGAATTAGCTTTGGGTGCTGGGTGGTACAACCAGTTGTACCCATCGCAACTCCTCTGCTGTATGAAAATCAGTGAATTTGGGGCTGAACGTGCCCTTGTGGGAACATATGTCAGCTGAGGATTTTTCTGGGTATTCCTGGGCCCTAGGTTGATCCTTCTATTGACTGAGGTCCAGCAGGCTGTTTTTGGGTCTGCCAAAGTGCTGCTCTACCTGCTGCAGCTCTGCCTGGGTGATGCTCGTGCGCGGTCACTGCCAGTGCTGGTGAAGGTCCCTCTGACCTGGCTGAGAAAAGGGTTAGACTTGTGCCATTAAAATTCGAGTACGGCAAAGGCTGGAAAACTTCTGACATACAAAAAAGAGCTGCATTAAGAAAGAGCTGCATCATGAATGGGGCGCCATGTGCTCGTGAAAAGGAGTATCCTGTAATTAAAAGATAATTAACTAGAGAGATGTACTATCAGCAAGAGCTGTATGTATCCCTGGGGGAAATTAGTGTCTCTGCTCTGTCTGAAGCAGCATTAGGTGACTTTTGCAGTTTGAGAGATGTGTTAAGGGTTTTGCTCCTGTCAGTGACAGTTTATTTTTCTCACCTACCTATTTCATTTGTCTGCGACCACCTCTATAAACCCACCCATCACGCAGATGCCCCTGTGTGAGATTTTGCACACACAGATTGCAGTTTCACAGAAGTGGAGAAGAAGAGCCCAAGTGCATCCCACAGATGCCCCTGCGGAAGCTTTTCAGAAGTTTAAAGAAAATTCCTGTCTACAAAAATGGAGGCTGTTGGTAAAATTCCCTCTGTAACTCCGAGCTGTGTCAAGGAACACAGCAACCACCTGTGCTGCCATACCAAACATGTTCCCAAGGACATGTTTCACAGGTTTGTGCACACAAGTCAGGTTGGATGGGGGTTGGAGCACCCTGGTCTGGTGGAAGGTGTCCCTGCCCATCACAGGGGTTTGGACTTAATGACCTTCAAAGATCCCTTCCAGCCTGAACTACTCTGTAAATCTGTAATTCTGTCATCGCGGATCGAAGCCGCCATGGCACCCAAGATGGTTTTTCCATCCCACCAAGAAGACTGCCCAGTTTGGCCGGCCAGAGCACCACAGACTCCTTCCTATACTCACATTTTTGCCTCAGAGAGAGTGATCTCGTCCTCATCATTGGAAAGGGCTTCTCCTTTCTTGATGCGGCACCATGTGCTCTTGACTCGCACCAGCTGGAAGTCTGTCTGCTGGGGCTCCTGGGTCATGGTGGCTCCTGGGACTGCTGGAGCACAGGCCTCTTCTGACACCAGCATGCTTCCAGAAAGTGAAATCTCCCTATCCAGAGATCTCCCATCACAGGGTGCCTTTGAGGTGCTTTTTAAAGGCTCCAGGGTGACCAGGCATTGGAAGGGGAGGTCTTGTCTGCATGTGAGAGACTAATTACAAAACTGAGATTACCTAATCTGGGATGCACGTTAGGGGTGGCAGGAATGTTTGAAGACACGTGCGACTACCAGGATGGGGTTGTGTAATAAGCTGGTTTTATAATGCTTAAGATGTACAATAGGAGTGCATACATTAACTTCCAACATGATGCCCTACAGCAAATTTAAAGTTATGAAAGGCAGTTTGTGTGATTCTTCACATCATTCGGGAACCTCCTTTGCTGAGCAGAGCCTCTGATCTGGCTGCAGCTCTCAGGTGCTCTTATGGGATGAGACAGGAGCAGAAGCATGGGGATCAATACCAGCTGGCTAAACCTCTTTTAAGCTCACATTCCTGGGAATCTCTTGAATTGAGGAAAAAAACTATATATATAATATATATATTTTAGCTTTTATGGCGGGTTTAAAAAAATTATCAGAAAGGTTTTATCTCCTGAATGGCTGTTTGGAGCATGAGCTGGGTTTAGATCCCCACATGACTGGTGGATGCACAATTCACTTTTCCGTGTGATCTTCCAGCTGGGGCTTTTGGAGGGCCCGGGGCTCAGGTTGCCACACAAAGTATTCCCTTGGCATACAGCTCTGTGTGCTGAGCACAGGAAGATCGCCCTTTGATTTCACCAGCAGTGCCTGAAGGCACAAACCTGTCTTTGCCACCTTCTCAGCTGTGTTTCTGAAAACTGTCCTTGCTCAGAAACAAAGATCAAGAAAACCAAAAGCAGATGTAAAAGCAGAGGCAGGAAAACATGGGTCTTTAAGAACCCATTGGACAAGGCTGTGTCATTGCTTTGAAAGCTTAATTGCAGCCAAACTCACTTCAGAACCTTCATCTATCTCAAAATTAGTATTGAGAAAGAACTGCAAGAAAAATCTCCAAAGCCATGTAGCCCTGCTCCAAGAAGTGCCTAACTCCTGACTCCAGTCCTCACTGCTGGCTTCATCTCCAGATGGAAAAGCGCTTTTTAAAGAGGACAGGCTGTTAGCCCCATCTTGTAGAAGAAGAAAATAGAGTCCCAGAAGTTCAACAACTTTCCCAAAGTCACCTTAAAGCTAGTGGGTGTGGAGTAGACGGCACACTAAAGCTTGTAGCCTGTTTACCAAATACTCGTCTGAAATTTTAACTCCCAATCTAAACACAATTTTTATTGCTTTATGCAGGAACTGCAATGCTAATGCAGTTTGTTGCTTACTAAATCATAAAATAGAATGATCTTAGGTATGCCGGGAGGTCTGTTTTTCTCATCTTGTTTATTTGTTTTAATTAATAGCAATATACTCAGCATTGACACTTATTTGCTTTTCTTTTACTCTTTCATCATGTGCATTTGCTTATTTTCTATTTATACTTCCCTGTTCTATTCTGGGGGCACTGAAATACCTTCTGTTACATTTGAGAAGTTGACAAATTAACTTTCCACAGTCCAGCTGCTTGCCAGCGCCAATGACTGCCATGTCTCTGTACCTTCCATCCTGCAGAGGGGCTGCCAAGAGCCCTGTGTGAGCTCCCCCAGCCTGTTCACCTCCCCTGCCCAGCCCTGGGCTCTCTCTGCACACTTTACAGGTACACTGAGTTGGTCCTGGAGTGAATGAGCCCAGGGTGATACATCCCAGAGGTGGAAGATGCTGTTCTGGGTATGAGGGAGCCCATATTCCCTCATCAGCTTCAGTCTGTGTTTCATCTGAATCAAAAGGAGATGGCCAGCCCACCTCGGCTCCATCACATGCTCTTTAAGGACTTCGCTTTAATTCCTCACCAGCCCTTTCTGGCCAGCTCTGCTGCAGGCCACCTCAGGCTTCTGGATACCCTGGATGTTCCCACTGCTTGCTCCTGATGCCTCCCTCAGCCAGTCCATTCCTCGGACCCTTTCCTGGGGTGCAGATCAGCTGGTACCCAAGAGGCACAACCTGCTCCAGCCCGTGCAGGCACCCGGACCCCAGAGCAGGGGTTACTCCAATGTTTGGCTGTACGGGCCAGTGGTGACCTTGTGGCGAAGGACCACTTGTAGATAATCTGGGGTTCAGAGTCTTGGGACATTTTTGGCCCCATACCTGGTGGTTTAGCTGGGGCATGTCTGTGATATGTAACTAGAAGATTATGAAACTGCCAATTACTTCCTTGAGAGCCAGCAGCTTCCCAAGGTCAGGATGTGAATTTACTCTTATGTAAAGCAAAGGCATTGAAAAAGTCGGCTCTTTTGTTGTGCTTTTCTCATGTCAGATGCTGTTGGATCTCACCTGCTGCCTGTGCTCTGGGTGGGACAGGCGGGTGCAGCCCCAGCCCGGGGCCATCCTCCCCACACAGCCTCTCCCAGGGCTGGGGCTCTGCCCTGGTGATTGAGGGAGGAGACTTTGTCCCCTCACCAGGCACCCAAGCACCGACCTCCTGCTCTGCAGAGGCAGCAAACCCACCACAGCACCCTCTGAGGCCAGGGGACAAGAAGGAACATGCATAACCCTTCAGGTAAACTCCCTTTGTGGGGTGGGGAGCTCTAGGAGAGTGGTGTGACAGGAGGGGACACCGTGTGATGCCCTAGTCCTGGATCCCCACCTTCCCCATGGAGATGGGACCTGCAGGCTCCGTGGCTTGGCAGCAAGGAGCAGAGGGTGGGTTGGTCAGGGAGAGGAGAGGGGCTGAGCACAGGAGATGGGTCTGCAGGAACCTGGGGTGGAGGGGGTAGGACAGTCCTAGGAGAAAGGAATGGTGAGGTGGTAGACACTTGCAATGTCAAGAGAGCTTTGGCTGTGACTAATTTCTGATGGATTGTGATGCTTCTTTTATAAATAATTTCCCTCCCTAATGGAGCACTGGGCAGATTCATCTTTTCTACTTATTTTCTAGCAGTAGAACCTGTAGGGAATGCATCAGCTAGTGTATATTTTCCTTGCTTTCCCCTGAAGCTCAGTCAGAGTTTAGGTCTCCAGTTCCTGCCACGAGCAGCAGGTTCCCCTCCCTGGCTGCTTCCTCCCTCACTTTCTCCTCATGCTCCCACTCCATCCCTAAGCTGCTGCCTGTCCCCAGGCCAGCACTGGTGGCTTTGCTGCAGGCTCTGGCATTATGGATGCTGAGGTTAAGGGCGAGCAGGCTGAGCTCTGCTCGGGAGCCCCTGCAATGTTTGATGGCCACACACTCAGGTTTTGGCCACACTGGCAGCCCACCCCTGTCCCCACACAGGCCATGACCTGCCCCGTGCCCAGACATCTATTTACACACTAAGGCAAAGAGGTGAGCACTGGGATAAGCTGTTGTCAGTGCCCGAGGTGCCTTGGTGAATGTGATGGCTGGAACTGCTCGGGATGATTTTAGCAGACTGGATTTCCAAGTGCTTAACACCGAGCAGCTCCTGCCAAAGTGCTTGGCACAGGAGCACCCAACAGTTCTGGCAGCAAAGCATTCAGGTGGATCAGGTTCAGTGCTCTGCCCTGGCTGGGAAGGGAGGCTCTTTTGGAAGGCATTTCTGGGGCTGCAAAACAGATCTAGATGCTGGAAGGTGAAATGAGGGTAGCCCAAAAACGGGAACCAAAGATTTGGTCTTTTTGGTCTCATGTCTTTGCTTTGTTTTTGACAAATCCAAACTGTCTTCTTGTCTCTGTGCCTCCTCCTGGGCGCCCCCCTGCAAACTAAAGTGTCTTCCTCTTTTCCCTACCTAAAAAGTGACATCTGGGCACAAACTGCAGAGTTTAATTTTGATTCTGGGGCTGCAGGACCCTCCATGGCACCGCACTGCCTGTCTGCTCAGGGGACACTGATGTCCCACATGTACAGCCTTGCAATCCCGACTCCTGACTTTGGTGTGAATCAAAAGTTCCTGATTTCAGAGAGAGTAGAAGCTGCAATTTATAATTCAGCTCAGTTGTAAAACAGGGTGGCTGTGCTCTCAGCACCTGCCCAGAAAGTTTCTGGGAACCATCCTGCTGGCAAAGAATGGTCTATTTTAATAATTGCCACCTTATCTTTCTTTATGAAGCTGCTGGAGATTTAAAGCAGACCTTTCCTGCTCTTCCATGGTAGGGCTATTTTCAGTATTTTCTTCCTCTGAGAGAGCTGTTCTTCTTTTGCCCCGTTGATGATAATGCACAACTAGATGGGAAAGGGAAAGAAATGTCTGTGCATACATAGAGCCATAGGGACACAATCAGGCACTCTAATTTAGTGCTTAATATAGTCCAGCGGTTTTGCTGGAATTGTGTAAAACTATGCACTGAAATGAAGCACTTTTTCCTAGAATAGCCTTAAAAATAAAGTAGTTACATAAAGTTTAGCTCACCGTAGTGCTCAGAGCCTTGGGCCGGGCAGCCAGCCCTGAGCTCTGCTCTGACTTGTCTGGTGCTTGCATAAATGAGGGCAATTCTGACCTCTGCTGTTGGCCCAAAGCATCACCAGGCTGCAAAAAATGCAGCGCTCCCTGCAAAGGTTGTGTAATCTTGGATGGAGGGTTGCCCCTGGCATGCCCTGCCTGCGCCCTCTCCCTGCAGCACCTCTTGGCGCTCACGTTTGGTGTTATAACACAGGTTACAAAACAGCTGGAGCTAAGTCTTGTTTCCTCCCCTTTGTGTGACAGGCAGTCCCTGTCTGTTACTTATCCAGAAGAACAACACGATGATTACTAAAAGTTGACATGGATTATAAACATGTTTTTTCCCCTAAATTAGCAAAAAGCCTCAGAGTGCTTGGCAGGGAGGATGAGCAGATCCCAAGCTCCAGCCCTCTCCAGCTGTGCAGTGGGAGCCCGGGGATGCTCCCTCATGCCGTGGTGAAAATGTTGCAAGAAGAGTGTGTGTCCTCTTCACTCGAAGTATAGCTGGGCTGAGGTCAGCAAACCAACATGGTTTGGGGAGGGAGTGGTTATTCCTGCAGCTGCAATTATTTATAAAGCTGCTGCAAGAGATACAAGCTGCCCCTCGTGGTTAGAGATTGGGATGAGATGTAAATCATAGTATTTTATCACGGAATTACTGTATGGGTTGGTTTGACAAGACCTTAAAGCCCATCTCATTCCAGGGCACCTTCCTCTATCCCAGGTTGCTCCAAGCCCCGTCCAACCTGGCCTTGGACACTTCCAGGGATGGAGCACCCACAGCTCCTCTGGGCAACCTGTGCCAGGGTCTCATCACCCTCTCAGAGTAGAATTTCCTCCTAACAGCTGATCTTAACCTACCCTCTTTCTGTCTGAAGCCATTTCCCCTTGTCCTGTCACTACATGCCTTATAAATAGCCTCTCTTCATCCTTCTTCCAGGCTCCCTTCAGGTGCTAGAAAGCCACTGCAAACCCTCATTTCACTCACTCCACTTGGTTCTCTGCAGCTTTTCTGCCACAGGCAATAAAACCCTGCCGGGGCAATCTGCTGCACCCCAGTTGTACCCACAGCCTCTTGGCCTGTGCCTGGCAGAGGCTTTCATAACCCAGCACGTGCTCTTCCACTTGAGGCGTGGGGGAGTTTCTATGAACCATGCCTCACCCTCTGGGGCCATGGCTCTCTGTGATCTGTGGTGGATTGCTGCCATAAGGGTTTTTTGGGGTCTCGGGGCAGGTTCAGTGCCACGGGCAGTGTTGCTTTGGGCCCCAGAGCGAGGTGATCTACGTCCTGGAGATGTTTCCACAGCCTTTGAAGCACTGGCATGTTGTGTGGTGCACAGCTGCCTCCCTGACACAGACACAGCTCGGGGACACCTGTGCATCCCACTGACACACAGATCCTCCTTTTTACAAAGCTTCACCCAGTGCCTGCATGTACTGGTTTGGCAAGAGCGGTTTTGGAAGCATTCTGTTTCCTCCAAGGAAAATTGTGCCTGGGGGAGTGGGGTTTGTGTGCAGTTGTTTGCTGTTTGGTGTTTGTCTTGGAGCTTTAAAAGCAAAATTTATGTGTTTAAAGCATTCTTGTTCTTGATCAGCTCTGAGGGGAGAAAGGGAGAATACATGCGACAAAAATCTATTCAAAGTATAGGATTTTTTCAATTTGAAAAGATTTTCATGATTCTTTTCATAGCCCTTCAAAACCCTGTATTTTGTATTAAAAAAAACCACACCTGTGTATGTACTTTAAACTCCACTTCCAGTGATTGAGCAGTTACAAAATCATTATTCTCCCTTTTAATTTCCATTTCAGAAACCCCGGCTGGGCACATTGCTGAGAACCTTCTCAAAGCCAAAGAAATAGCCCTCAATGACTCTCGTGTACCTGAACAGCTCAGGGATTACTTACAAAAAGCTCTTGATGTTGCTCTTGGACTAGACCCTTACCTGGATGCGATGGCAGCTTCCAAGAGGTACAGATTCTCCTTTGTAACCTGGTGCTTTTGTCTGTGGTTGGATGAATATGTTGTTAGATTTTCTGTCCAGAACACGCCAGGAACATGGGGGACAGTGGGAGGAAGTGGAATGAGACTTAGCTGCACCCAAATATGTAGCAAAATGTGCATGGGTGTGTGTGTGAGCCCGCAGCCCGGAGAGAGGAGGTGAGAACTGAAAGCTTTAACTCTAAATTTTGGAAGATATTCTCCCAACTGATTGTTGTCTGATTTGGAGCATCTCCTGGGGAACACCAGCCTCCACGCAGTGCCTGCTGGAAGGCTCGAGGAGGGAGCCCCTGGATTCAGTTGGTGCTGGGATAAATAAAGAGTGAGGAAAACCTGCACTTTTGGATCCACCCTGTAATAACAGCCTTTATACGTGGCTTTTATCTCCAAGCACTCAACAAACATTAATTAATCTGCTAACTAAATTACTCTAGTAACTAAACTAATTAATTAAACTAATTTAAGGTATCATTAATTCAGAAGTCCAACTGATACCCTCATTATTCTTTTTTGAGCTACAGTATATTACCCAGCCATGTGGGGTCTGCTAAACAATTCCCATTTATCAGTGTACATTTTGATATGTGGAAAAAGCCAGTTCTGTCTAAAATTGACAATGTGTAAACTGTTCCAGGCTGTGGATTATGGGAACGCTGAGCGTTCGCTCTGTTGCTGAAATAATAGCTGATAGCTGTTTGACTTACACTTGCTGTAGGATAATAGCTATACATTATCTTATTAAAGTTGTTAAAGCATTTGTGAGGGGCA
This sequence comes from Callaeas wilsoni, assembly GCA_013398955.1. Lineage (NCBI taxonomy): Eukaryota > Metazoa > Chordata > Aves > Passeriformes > Callaeidae > Callaeas > Callaeas wilsoni. Next base: position 114,656 of record VWPU01001702.1, on the reverse strand, counting down.
GAAAAGAGGTTATATGAAATGTTCTACTCTTTAAGTCTTGGATTATCTGACTGTGGCTGACACGGGTTATGAATTCTTTCTCATTTTACTGAGGAGTGGAGGGGGGGAGCTGGAGGAAAAAAACCCACTGAAATGTCTCTAAATTCTGGTCTGAAGAGTGATCACCATCCATTTCTGGTGGTTACTTTCTTCAGACAGGGTAATCTAACCTGTCTGGGGGCTATGGACTTCTTCCAGTCATCTATTGCCTTCCCTATGTAATAGGTAGCATCTCACTTCATCCAGAGACATTGTCACAGGCCTGGCTTCTGTGAAATAGCATCTGGAGGCACCCTGCTTTTCTGAGCACTTTGTGAGGAAATACATCTTTTTTCCCATCTTGTAAAAAAATTTAAATGTTATATCTTTTCCCCTATTCTGCAACGAAACCTGATTTTTGGTTGAAACAAAAATAATCATTGTAGAACTGAACAAAATCTGGCCAGGGTAACTAGAGTAATTTACTCCAAACCAGCAGATAGATAGAGACCTGTCTGGGACCAGGTGAAAATGGGAAAGATTTGGGGTTGAACAGTGGGGAATTCTTTCCTTTAGTCCCATGTCCCCTTCTTCCCAAGCCCCTATGGCTGGGGTGGCTGCCAGCACTGAGATGTGCTTGTTGCCAAGCCAGATCCTCTTAGGATTGGAATTTAGGGTATTTGTGATGCTTCTGGGCTAATTTTTCATGGTTATGCACAGATGGAGCTTTTCCAGGAGTTCCTTCTTGGTTGCTTCTTTTTACGCTGGACTCTCAGATTTTGGTTGTTATCATGATATAGAAATGTTGTTTTTTTTTCCCAGGAAAACTTCACCTGAGCACATCCCAGGGGATGCTGAAGGAGCTGAAAGCAGAGTCAGGCTGCAGGAAACACATGCCTCTGGCTCTTTGAATGGTAAGTTGGTCAGCCAAGAGGGTAAAATTGCACCAGATTGGTGAAAAGATTGTCACTGAAGTTGAAGTAATAATCCTCTACTTTGTCTTGAGTAAGGGGAGGATGAATGCCATGGAAATGCTCAGAAAATGTGGAAAATAACTTAAAAAGAAACACATGAGCTTCCTGTAGGCTTTGATCTTCCTTTGGCACGAATTTTCCTGTACCCTGCCTCCCGTGCCCTTGTATTCGCTCACACGTGCCCGCGCACAGAGGTGCTTTAATTCACAGTGCCAGCCCCATCCCTCAGCGAGCAGCAAAGAGATCATCTCCCTTCTTGGAAGGGAAAGGGACAGAAAAATGCCTCTTTTTTGGGGTGTCTGAGAGGGGTTTATGTGCTTGTTGTGGTGGCCAGGCACTGCCCCTTTACAAGTAGCAATACCCAGGCTCGTATCCCCTTATAAAGCCTATTACACTAAATCTATTCCCAGATTCATTCTTCCCAGATGTTCTCATCTTCAGAGTAATATATCATCCCAGTGAAGTACTCTTATAATCTATTACACTAATACATTGTTCGAAGGACACCACTGATGATAAATTTCTTAAATGATGGTGCTGTCTAGGGATAATGACTCTAAGAGCAAATGTAAGGTCATGTAGTGATTTTTTTTTTTTTTTTTAGTGCTGGATTCTAGAAAGAATATGGAGCCATCTCAAAGCCATTTTCATATGGGGGGAATGTTAAAATATGCAATATTTCAAGCACTATTTAACAAGCACTTGAACAATAGCAGCACTGATGATAAAGGTTCTACATTTAAAACCAGTCCTTTTATTCTGTTGTCTTTTAGCTGCATTTTAGATGAAATTTTGTCAGATTCTGTTGTTAAACCCTTATTTGAGAGTGTTTTAAGAATAGGGTTTTTTTTTTTTAATAATCACTTAAAAGTCATATCTAATTTTCATTGTGAACAAAGTATAGTCACTCTCAGGGTTTTATTTTCAAATTTTCCTTCTTGTCTTTCCACAGGCCAAATTTTTAGGATGTTTGTCCATATGATCAGAGCCAGGAAGATTTTATTAATTGGCAAGCTTAAAGGTTACAGTATCCTTGCTATTGCAGAGGAACTGCCAGACGATGGCAAAATCTTTGCCTGTGCAGAAGCGCCGTATCTCGGAGCGAACAGCCAGGAAGCATTTGATTATTCCTCAGATGGCAAAAAGATAAGCATGCGAGTGGGACCAGTGGCAGACACCTTGGAGGTAAAGTCAGCTGGAAAGGGAGTTTGGGAGTTCTTGTGCAGAGCACACTAAAGAATTTCAGGCAGGTCCTGTTTTCTGCCCACAAGATGCTGGATGGTGGCTCTGGTTTGCTTGCAAATGTGTGAGCACACTCCTGCACTGAGGTTATTTCTTGTTTCCAATGTATGATGGGGCAGCTCTGTCACACAAGACAGTTTTTCTCCCTTTTAACTAAAGTCCTGCAGCTTTTTGATCAGAGGCATCACAGGCTCTCGATGTAGGTCAATAGGCTTCAATGGCAGTTTAACTCAACATGGGTTGGCTCTTTCGGATCCCTAATTCCAAATATAACAAACAAGAAGAGTGTATCTGTACCCTGCTGAGCTGGCTTTTGAGAAGGGCAGCTTGCTCCCAATATTCACAAGAATTGGGAAAGTCCTGGAGGTGTTTGTAATTCTGCCAAAACCTTTTACTATTTTTCCCCGCTGCAAAGCCTTAGATGAATTAGACCCCACTTTCTCACTTCCAGAGCAATGTGATAAGCCTCAGACAAATAATGCCCTAGCTGTACTTGTTTCATTCTGGCTGGTGACTTTGTCCCAAGAAAGAAAAATCTTACGGCTGCTGGCAGCTCACATTTAATTCCAGCTTATGGATCTCCAGGACGTTGCTGCAGGTCCAGCATGAGACAGGTGGTGCCCATACCAGGTTCATTAAAAAGCCTTTCTATTATTAATACAAATCAATTTGATCTGATTTCATTTTCAATCTGGATGTGTCAGTGTGAGCTTGATTGTAACTTTATTTGCATTAGCAGGTACCATATTTATTTCTAAAATGAAATGGCCAGGAGCTTTCTGACCTCTGGTTTTCATGACCTCCAAGTTTGATAAGAAAGAAACAAAGAGCTTTGCAAGTATATGAATAAACGAAATGTTACAGATCACCTGCAATGTGCAGCATTTAAAATCCCAGCTCCCCGCAGTGAGTGTGAAATTAATTGAATTGCTGTTGCTCTCTAGTGCCCATTCTGTGCAACTGACTTACTGTGACTGAATTAAAATATCTAGAGGCAGGCAGAGTACATGCTGCGTAGAGATTAAAGAAGGGAGCAAAGACATGAAAATTAAATCCTTAAAACAGAATGTTGCAATTGATTTTATATCCTCCAATTGCAACATGAAGGCACATCCTGACCCCAGTTCTGCAGGTGCTCAGAACTTCAAATACCTCTTGGAGCTGTCGGGAACAGAGATGCTCGTGTTTGACAGGAGAGATCCCAGCATGGGGACACCTCTCTGTGCAGGATTTCTGCACTGGGCTCTGAACTTTTGCTATTCAGTGTGGCAGGCGTTTTGTCACTGATACCAGGGCAATCAGGATTGTCCTACAGGTTTAATCCACAATGGCTGTAAATGCTGAAGCGATGAATTTGGTGGCCTCTGTGGTGCCTCTGCATTTCGGGCTTCTTGAGGTTTGCCCATCTGGAGTGTGGCAGCTGCATGGGATGCGCGGGTATGTGGAAGAGGCTCAAGCTGGGGACAGCATGCTGCCTTTTCCTTCCCAGATGGCCGGTGCAGGTTGGAGGCTGAGCAGGCTTCCTTTGCTGCCCCATGGGCAGCTGAAGGGCAGGAGGACAAGGCAGTCTCAGGCAGGAGGTGGGTGAGGGATGGCACAGCAAAGCTCTCACAGCTCAGCTTCACAGAGGAAGTGGAGAACATTTCTGTCCCCCATGGTCTGTGAGGAGGCTGGTGTAGAGCAGAGCTGGCTGACATTTGTTGAAGAGCACAGTGAGGTTTAGAAGAGCTGGAACAAGCTCTGGCAAAGATTGTCCTTGCTGCCTGCAGTGCCTGCAGCCCTAGGTATCATTCTTGTCCCTTTGTAGAAGTTAGAGGGCAGAGATGGTCACCCACCAATTGCTCTTTGGAGGTGTCCGATGCAGCTTTCTTGCTTGGTGGTGATGGCTGAATCTTGCTTCCAAGCCGAGTGCAGCAGGACAGGATTTCTGCTTGTCTGCTGCTCCTCAAACTTTTGCAGTAATACAACTCCTGGAAGCAGGATTTGCCTCACTGCCCTGGCCCTTTCAAAGCAAGAAAATGTCAGATGATCTATAGATTACCTGCCTGTCAGGGAGTTCCTTTTCTGCTGCATGAAGCTATGATTCAGCATGTCCCAGCTGTCAGAAGGAGTATGATCTCTCCCTTCTGGTGTAAAACTAGTCTACCTAGGAGTTGCACCCCAGCCTCAGGTATCATCCATGCGCTGCAGGATGTGTCCAGTGCTGCCCTCACAGCTGCTTCTGCCACCCTTCACAGGGAAGCTGCCAGATCTTGCAGCAGTTGCCACAAGGATGCAACACGTCTGTGCCAGTGCACCTCAGACAGTGGGGCCATTATGCCACCCCTGTGGCTTTGGCTCTTCCTCCTAAATCCATGGCTCATCAGGGCTGGGAGCGAGCGGAGAGCAGTGCAAAGGCAGCACCTGGTCCATGGCAGCGCCTTGACCAGGCTCTCTGAAGCCTCTTGGTGCTCCCTTGCATTATCACACTGCACTGGTGGGCTTGGCCTGTTTCCCTCCCTCCTGTCCCGGATCACAGCCAGTGCAAAACATCTGGGGTTTTGACCTGTCAGGGGATGCTAAGTATCTGGCAGGAGCCAGAGCGCTCAAACACACGGTAGGGTTCATTTGATACCTGAGGGCACAATGATAAAATTCCACCTTCCCCACACATGAGGGACAGACACTGCCAAGCTGGGTGAGGTCCCCAGCAGAGCACGGATCTCACACAGACCACAACACAACCCTCTGTGGCCAAGGGCCTCAGGAATTTTACTTAATATTTTGAAATGTGGACTGAGGGGTAAGCCTTTCTTTGGGTTCATTCTCGGGTACAGGTGTCTTCAGTGGAAATTAGCTACCTATTCAACATGTCCAGTGTCTAAAAACATTTCTCAACAAATCTTCCCTTAAGTCTAAACTCTGCTGAGCCATGCCTGGATAATGTGCCTTGCCATGGATCTGCTGCCAGTAAGAGCCTGATCCTGCACAAAGAGCTTCCTTCAATTCATCAAAAGTCCCCGTAGACTTTTGATGAACAATGGATGCAGGATTGAGTCTGGAGGGAATGCAAACTGTCAGGAAATTATTCCCATCCATTATTTTGATCCTTCCATTTTAAAATTGAAAATGCAACACAAAAAATAACACGGTGTTTGCAGCCGATTCTACTGGTTGCAGGGCATTGTGGAAGCATGTCGGGGTTTGCTTTCTTCTTTTTTCCCTCCTGTTAGCAGACAGAATAGGTGAAGAGGTTGAGCTGCAGATCTCATTTCTCCTGTTTTGCTGCTTGTGAAGTCTGCCAACAGAATCCACCTTGATAAAGTCAAGGACTCTGCGTTTAATGTTGAACTGAGTGAATAAATTATGCATGAAATTGTGTCGGAGTCTCTAGTGTGCTCTAGAATTGCTCCTTTTGATATGAAAGGTTAATTCAGAAAGGAGTCCAAAATAGCTGGAAATTGTGGGGATAAGTGGATAGTATTCACTGTTGTGAGCTGTTATTACTAGAAATTGCATTCCCTCTCTGGCTTCCCTTGAGATTTCGCTTTGCCGGTGAATATAAACTGTACTCAATAGAATAGCATTTAGGAGTAACAAGAGTGTATGTCCACACACAGTAAAATATTCTAATGGTGTTTTAAAAGGAAACTGTACTTTTTCCTGTATTCTGTGCACCCCAAGGATGGATTGCTATTACATTTAGGTCAAGAACAAGGCACAGGAAAGGTAATAAGTTTTGAGTACATCTTTATTACAAATATGCTGACTGTATGATCCATATCAAAGGAACTGGGCAGTCATTTTTTTTCTGATTGAGTTTGTATGTGCCTTATGAGAGTGTTGTCTCTGCTCAGGACTCCAATCAGTTTTTCTCTGAGCTTTGGCAGAAGATTCATTCATGTTTTTATTCGGGATGTCCTCTGCCTGATCTTTTGCTGTATCTATCGGCAGTGCTGCGGTGCCTTTTCTCATGGTCACTTTTGAGACATCTCCTCAATGGAATGTGGTGGTACACTTTTTTTTTTTTAAATCCAAAAGGAAGTTAATGACTCACTGTAAGCAAAAGAATGAATTTTAGCCAAGTTTGCTCTGAATTAAAACTCTTACTGCCATCTGTTACCATCTATGATGACTCTGTAGCAAGGAGCAGGGATTGCACTGTAAACACTCAGGAAATTAGTTTCGGCAGGATATTTTGCAGGCAGATTATTTCCTTCTGGATCTCAGCTTTCCTCACATTTGGAGGCATTTGGGCTTTGCCTCTCCAAGCAAAGGACAAGGGCATCTCCAGAGTGCTGTGAGGTTCCAGGCAGGGCCTGGCCCAGTCTGTGCTAGGAGGGCCAGGGTGGTCAATCCCTCCTCTTAAACCCCCTCATCTATACTGGACAGCATGGAGTTGTCCCCTGCTCCCATCTTTCCAGTGCTTGGCTCTGCAGTTAGAGCAGATTTTTTCCTTCCTGGCTGTTCTCATTCAGCAGCGGGTGCTGGCAGTGAGGAAACCCTCTCCAGAGTGGTGCCCTGGCCGTGGTGACCAGCTGCCTGGGTGACCCGTGTTTTGCTAGCCAAAGGGCTCCAGGAAGCAGGGCACTTTCCTCTCCCTGTGGCTCTTATCCTGCTGTGTACAGGCTGCTCTAGGGGCAAGACTGGTTCAAGGAATCTAGTGGAATTCTCTTACAGCCTTGGAGCTGTTTCTAGCTAAATGTGGAAAACCCAGCAGCAATTATGAAGCTGTAGAAACAAGGAGTTCAAATGATGGAAGGTCCCAGTACAAACTCAGGCCATTCCTTGCAATGTGTCAGGCACTGGGTATCTGGAGGACAGGAAAGGTGCCCAAGTGACCTTTCTGGTTGGTCATTCAGGGCTCAGTGAAGTGGCAGAAGAGAAATGCCTTAGAAACCATGGCCTGGCACACCCAGGCAGTGCAAGGACAATCCAGATGTTCACTGGTTACACATCCAACCCAGGCACCCTCCTGGGATGGATGCTGTGATGTTAAAAGGTGGTTTATCTGTATCAGAAGACAGATAAGAAAGAGATTATCTGTCAGCAGGTAGGCGGTAAAGAAAGAGGGCTGAAATGAGAAGTCCGGCTAATATCCAGAGAGCTGCACATCTCCATATGGACCTAATGAAGTCAGTGCATAAAAGTGAGATTCTTTTTCATTAGGGAGCCATCCCACAGAGCAGGAGTAACATATGTTCAGCGGTGGCCACATCTGTTTCTGAATGTCTGCCCCCCACCTCCTCCACCCGGGAAGGTTACAAGTCAGAAAGCAGTGATAAGTCATGATAATTACTTGAATTTGGCTTTGGCTCTTCTCCCTGGGGAATGAGACCTCTAATCTCTCTTCGTGATGGGCTCCTCCACCCAGCTTTCATCTTCTGACCCTTCCTGAAGTATCTGCATTGGACAGACTGACTGAGGTGCAACCTGACATAGTAGCACAGTAGCAAAAATGTTCCTGCTGCTTTCCACCAATGTGGCTCAAGAGGGAACCAGGGCAAGATTTTCTTGCTGGTCATGAAATGAAAAGATGAATCCCAGGAATCCAGATGTCCCAGTTTCTGCTACATTTATTATAAACCGGAATATATTTGGCCTTGAGGTCTTCTTTCATTATAGTGTAGCATCAGAAGGTGTCCTAAATGTGGACTCATGAATGCTTTTGGCAGTTTCTTTGCTATCAAGCATCTGCAGTTAAATGCGACTATCCAAGCTGAATTCCCTCACCACTAACAAGCTCACAATGACACCAGTTTGCACAACAGAGGAGTTCAGAACTTCAGTGATCTGCTTTCCTCTATTTCCTTGTCTGATCCACACACTCTCTGCCTCAGAAAGGCTCCTGAAATCTCTCTTTGGGAGCCTTTAACCTTACTCCCAAAACCAAACCAGTTTTTCACATTCTATTGCCATTTTCGGTGCTTTGGCTGGTACATCCCAAGGGATGGCTCATCACTCGTTGTGCGCAATATCTCCAGACACAAAACGGAAATCTGGATGCAAGAAGTACCATTAAAAATTGTGGTAGAGACAGTGAGTTCTGGAAAACAGAACTGTTTCTCTTCTCCCTTGAAATGCAAAGACTTTAAAGCATTTCTGCTGGCCGAGATAGGTGGATGAGCTGTTGTTTCATTGCAACGCACACAGATGCAGTTAAATAGTCCCAGATGGAATCTGAAATATTCCGTAGCAGCCTCTTGGGCAGCGAGTGCATTAACTGCCACAGGAGAAGGCTGTAAAGGCTCCCATCTGGTCATCCATCAACACTTTTATACATTATCATCAGCAGCCTGCTTGGAGGGAAGGTGTGCCACATTTCTGAAAATCCAATTAGATGATAGCAGCCAGTTCTCTTTTATCCTCTCTGTTGCTGAGCCATCCAAAGCATTTTTTTAGATTAAAGAAACATCATTTTCCTTCACAGGGGCTGTGCTGCTTTATCTCTATCATGACCTGTTCTTTCATGTGCTTTATAATTCCATTATTAATTGGGATTTCAACCCTTTTCCTGCTACTGAAGTGGGACACACTAGTTTGCAATTCCCTGACCTGCCTTATGCCTCTTTTTTTTCCCAGACTGATATAATTGCCACTATTCAATTTGTTGATAGTTAATCTTTTGAGAAGAGAGAACTTATTGCAGCACCTCAGTGGCAGGGTTTGATGCCAGTCTTACCCTGATGGATCAATTTGCTTTGACTCAAGGTATGCAGATGTTTCTGCTGTGACTCTCAACACCCCAAGCTGGGATGAGCCATCCTCTTTTATATTCTGATTTTCCTTGAGAAGTTCAGAGATTCATTGCCGAAGAATTGTTTGCAAAGCATGGAAAACTCCCAGGATCTCCAGAAGCAGTTCTAGCAGTGTTACCCTAAAAGAATAGGTTTTCCTCTGCGTTGGGGTTTATATAAAGGACAAATTAATGGCAACATGTTAAACTTTCAGGTAAATAATTAGTGTTTTCTCCATCATCATTTTTTCCCCCAGGCATTACATGCTGAGGACGAGCACTTTGATATAGTCTTTATTGATGCTGATCAAAGGAATGCTGTTCAGTACTACAGCTTTGTCATGGATAACCACTTGCTGAGCATGGATGCAGTGCTCTGTGTAGAGAATACACTCATGAAAGGACAAGTCTACCTGGAGAACGTATCAGATGAAAATGCACTAGCTGTCAGGAAATTAAATTCAGTGATTAATTCAGATCCTCGTGTTGAGCAGGTTAGTGCAATGCCATTGGTTAAGGTGCCCGCGGTGCTGTATCTATGGATTTTGCGAAGTACTCTTTAAAATGTTTCTTTTGTTGGTGCCATTATCCAAAGGACCTAAAATGAACTTAGATTTTATTATAATTCACCCTACTTGAGCTCTAGGTATGAGTTTCTATATTCAGGAGTGGTCCCTACTTTGTCTGCATCTTATAGAGTGTTAAAGGCAAGATAAAAGGAGAGCACTTAAGAGTGAATAATCAGCTCTACAGCACAACTAAAGAATCACCACTCTGCTTTAAAGGCTCTGGGGGCTGTAGGGCATCACCAGCACAACAGGAGTCAGCCAAGTCCTACTCCAGCAGAAGATAAAAAAAGAAGTAATAGGATGCATGAACAATATGTTGTGGGGTTTTGAAACTGGAGAGACAAGATTGTGTTTTTTCCCTGGCATTTGTGTAAGCAATGAGTTTGGAAGAGGAATGAGAGCAAATACAAATGCCTGACATGTTTGTGTTAGAGGGAACTTCAGCTAGAGGATAGGAGTAGGGGAAAAGCTACTGTGGCCTGAGGATTATCCTTCATATCAGTGGAATTTGGGTAACAGAAAACCAAGTACAAAACAGGTGAGAACTGTGTTATATTTGCAGGTGATTTTGCCTGTGCAGAGTGGACTGAGCCTCATTCGAAGGAGCCCTGTGCCTCCAGATGCAGTGATTGAATCCAAGGTGGGTATTTCCTCTCTGGGAGCATTTCTGGGAAAATTTCGACTCTGCCAAGGACAAGGACAAAATAATTTTCAGGAGTTTGGTGGCAAAAACCCAAACATGTGGTGCTGTGATCATGGACTTAGCAGCTTAGGGCTTGGCACCTTTTAGCCTCACTAGTCCAGGGTTACACTAAAGCTGTTAAATGCTGATTCCTTGCAAAGCCTTTCAGATCAGCTGGTCCTGTGATGAACCTCTGGAGTGACTGGTGTACTGCTCACCAGGTGTCAGTGCCTGGTGCTCTCCCATCCTTCCCATGCAGAGGAGTGTGGGGAGATGGAGCTGAGGACCAGCTGTAATGAACCAATACAACATTTCTGAAATAGCTCATTCTTTTGCCCAAAGGCAGCACAGGATGCCCTCCTGTGCTCTCTGAGCTGGATATTTTCATGGCCTTACATTTTGCTTGTCCTAAGGAAAAAATGGTGCTTTTATCTTTCTCTGTTTTATGTAGTGGGCATCATCCAGCTGTAATGAAATTCCCATCTGGAATCATAAATGGCCTACCTCAGTAAACCCAGACCCAAACATCCTGGTTGTTTTGCAGTTTCTGAGCCCTCCCAAAGCTACACCCACTGGTAATTCCTGGCATTTCAAACTCAATATTTTAAACATCTTGTATTTTGCATTTTGATTCCAGTCAGGGGGAAATGATGTATGGCAGCCGATCAGATGACAGCTTGGTTTAAGTTATTGGCTGATATCTTTATTTGCGCACCAGTCTTGTGAAGATATTTTGATTGCACTTTACTTGACCCAAATCCTGCCTTTGGAACCTTGTTCTTAGCCTCTTAGCTGAGCCTGAGGGCAAGATTGGGCTCTGGGGATGAAATAACTGGAAGACTTGCTCAGTCAGCTTCTAAGACTTTGTACCCAATCCATCTCCCATGGGAAGCCAGGCTTGGAAATGCCATACCCTACCGTCCTGAAAGTGAAGTGTTTGGAACATCTCCCCAAAGCACAGCCCTTCTGCTCCATTGTCTGGCGCCTTAGTGCTCTATTTGAGGTTAATATCTGTACGGATAAGGGCGCTTTTTGGCTTGAATTAGTGATACTTCTTGTATTAATTAATGGGCCAAGGAGACATGGATCCCTGCTCATGCTCCCACCTCGTTCTTGCCAGCAGAGTCCCTCACAGCTGTCAGTGAGCTCTGCCCCTTACTGTGCAACGCGTTTATGTTCTTGTTTCAGAGAGAAGTGCTGAGGGACGAGGTCTTCTGGGGCTGTAACCGGCGCCGCATCCTGGACCGGCTGCGTTTGGACGGCAGGGTCGCCTATGTCACTGGAGGAGGGCAGGGAATCGGGAGGGCCTTTGCTCACGCACTGGGGGAAGCTGGGGCTAAAGTGGCTGTCGTGGATCTGGTCCTCGCCAAGGCAGAAGCGGTGGCGTGTGAGCTCAGCCTCAAAGGTAAGCACTGAGTGTGATGGGCACTGTAAGAGGTGGCTTTTCTTCTTCAATCCTGACACTACTCTGCAGTGCAATCCCCTCCCATCCAGCCCTGGTGGGGAATTGGTTAGAGTAGAGGATTTTCATGCTGTGGGCGCAAAGCTTCTCCTGCCCTGTCGGTGTTGTCCCAGCAGTCATTGATACCACACCACCTGCGAGAGTTATCAATATAAACTTTACTAGAGAGGCAAAGGGATCCAAACAAAATTCCTCACCAAAAGTGCCCAAAGTGGTGAGCCATGGCTGGCAGGAACAGAGACAGGCCATGTCGTACAAGTGAGATCTGTATAACCAGCACTGAACAGAGATGGTGCTGCTCGAAGTAAATCGTGCAGCATCTCAGGCTTCACTGCATGTGAACGACAGATACAGCCTACAAACTCACCTACCCCCTCTTCCAGACCTAATGTCTGTATCTTGAGCCAAAACACCGAAACAAGGTAGTTGTATTGTCAGTCCAAATCTCTCATTGCGCCCTTTAAATTGAAGACAAGTCATTTGTCAAGCCCTTTTTCAAACGTGTATGCAAGGTCAGATATGGGAACAAAATGCTAACAGACATAGTAAGTAAAACCCCAAATAAGAGGTAAAATCCTCTACAAGCCACTCTTGTTTTAGCAGTAAAAGCCGAAAATGTAATATAAAATTGAATTTCCCCCTAGAGTTGTACTAAGCTGCAATTGTAAAGGCGAAAAAGAAAACTGGAAATATAATTTTAATAATAAAAGAAAGGAAGTATTATTCATTTTTTAATTCCTTCTGTGAGATTGCACCTGAACCTTCTTCAAAGTTCAGTACTTCATTTTTTCTAAAGACGGACATTTACGCAGGAAATTTTCACATTCTCAGCCCCTGCAGATGTGTTTATATCACCCAGTATCAGAAGGGGCACGGAATGGTGTCATTCTGGTTTGGATGCTGTCCTGAGGCTCCCCACAGAACATTTAAAACAAAACATCCCTGTCTGCACAATCCCAGCTCTGCTAGCAGGAGACACTTTACACTGACTGTCAGTGCAATGGTTAAAGCTCCGATCCCAAATAATGACCTAGAAGAAAGTGTCCAGTTGCTATTACAAATTCTTGAGTCATCCAGTCCCTCCTTCCCTGAAGCTTTTCACTCTCTTATGCACTGGAGCCATATGGTTTTGGCACAAAGTAGCTGTGCCCTACACCTTAACTCGCCTTTTGGACATTTTTTCCCTGTGAGATCCTGCATATCAAGCAGAGCTATTCGGATAGAAATGGGCTACTTGATAGAGCCATGAGACTTTGGATGCCAACAGCCTATTGGAAAATGAACTTAACTCATCTCCAGGGCATTTTCAGTAGGAGTTTGATCATCTACCCTTCAATGGCTGCCCTACATCTCCGCTCCTTCAGCTGTGGGCTGCCAGCCTGGAGGAGGTGGGGGGTTGTTCCAAAATGCAGTCGGAGAGGTCATGAGGCATAGCAAATATTATTGCAGTCTAAAGTAAAGAAAATCTCACTTCTCACTCTTTACACGTCTTTATCCTTTGAGGTCAAATATTATCTATCAATTTGACCAGTGCAGCTGGTCAGGGCACATCTCTTCCATCTCATGATGGGTTTTGAGGTTTCAAATTTATTGTCGTTCCCTGTTGGAACAACCCCCAAACTTTGTAAAGCTTTTGTGAAAGGGAATTATATCCAAATGCCCGTTTTTGGAAAGGACCTGAAAAGGTCAGGTTTTCAATCTCTTTCTCTCCAGAGGTAACTAGAGAGTCTAGCCTGGACCTCAGAAGCTTTCCCTTGAAAACTTTTTGCTGAAATCAATGTTTCCATGAAACATTTTGGCTTCAAAGAAGTATCATGCTCTGTTGGAAATAAATTTTGACAAAAAGGTTCAGCTAGCTTTACTCTCAAAATATTCACATGAGTAAATTGAAGCAATCATAACATTAATACGTATTTTTCCCGCTGTAATGAGGACAAAGGGGCTGTGATTTTTTTCCTCCCTCTATGGCTGTAGATCTCTAACTCAAAGTTGGAAGCTCAGTGCCCCAAGTCATTCCCATACTGACACTTTTTCAAAACATTTTGCTTAGCTTGCTTAGAGCTGCTCTGCTTCTTACACCAAGGAGCCCTTTCCTGCCTTTTGGGATGGTGCCATCATTTCATGATGAGTTTTAAACATCAGAACGCCTGTGATCTCAGTTTTAGCTTTGTTAGGCAGCTCGGGTCTACGTCCCTTGGCTACGGGGGTCTTTGTTTTTAGATCCTGTGTGAATACTTTTTTCAACGGTTGCTAATGGATTCCGACAGAAGAACCAAAAATGATGAAACATAACCAAAAAATCCTAAGGGTTACCTTCTACTACACACACCTCTGTCTTGAGGGGGAATCACTGCCTCTACCCTAAGGGAAGAATTAGTCTGATGGGATTTTTAAAATGTGCATTTTCACTGTAAACTATGCAAATGCCTTGTGCAATGTCACTCCTGATCTTCTTGTCTATATGCAACTTGTTACTTCCATTTATACCGAGAGACCAGAGATGAAGCCCGTGGCAGGGGGACGCGTGCGTGTCCCCGCAGAAGGACACCTCGGGCATATCCAGCGCAGTGATTGTCTCCAGCACGGAGCCCCTGGGCTCCTCTCCTGCCCCTCTCATCCCAAACCTGCCTCCACGAGCCCCACAGAACTGAACTGAGCGCTGTGGAGATGCACTGGCACCCCCATGCACCCAGCAGCGCCGTCCCGTGCTGGGTGTCTGCCCCTGCCTGTGTCTGTAGATTCAAAGCTATTTTTCCAAAGTTTGTTTTATTTATTATTTTTAACAGGTGGTGATTTCCTCCCCCCACCCTCAGAGTGCAGGGATATCAGCTGAATTGATTAAGGTTAAGTGTGGGACTCCGGTTTGAAGAGAGAGTGGCTTCGCTGCTTCTTCCCTAGACCCTCACACGTGGCACCTCGTGTCTCGTGTTTATGAACTGACCTGTAAGATGAAGCTCTAAATGGGGTGAGAGTTGGAGGGCAGGTGAAGAGTCTTTCTGTTACCATTAGTAACACGCTTGCACCCGTTTTGTCTGTAAATTGAAAAAGGAAGATTGCAGCAACTCCCGGTGCATTACATGTCTTGATAACAATTAGGAGGAGCAACAGGGGCCGTCTGACTATCCTTATTCTTTCAGCATATTTAGCATAAAACCTGTGATAAAATAAGAGGTCTTGCTTTGTGGCAGGGAGTGCATTCATTTTTTAGTTGTCTGTATTTTTTCTCTGCCATGGAAATGGAGAGAACAGTGTCATCGCTGAAGGGGACAGGGGCTCGCACGCCCCGGCACCCTGGGGCAGCATCACCTTGGGCTGTGCACCCTGACAGGCTCCTGAAGGCACTGGACATGAGGAGGAGCTTTTCCATGGAAAAGCCTCTTTCCTGCCATTTCCTTCGCACACCACTGGGCAGTTCCTGCTTTGTCTTGCTTTCCTGGAAGCCTCCATCTCAGCTTCATTTTGGGAGAGTCTCCTCCTGGAATAGGCTTATCCCTTCTTTTAAATGTTTTATCAGAATGATCTAAGAGGCACCAATGTGGAACAAACTTGTCATTTATACAGAAGTAAAATATCTTGCTTTAACAGCTGCAACTTCATACCCAGACTGCTGATCCATGGTCCAACCCCAGTGGCTGCCTGCCTCTTTCCTTAATTAAGACCCATTTCACCAGAGCCCTTACTGGTGGAGCCTTGTTTGGCTCTGAGGATGGGTGTAATCCCAGCGGCATCAGGTGCCTCAGCAGGCTTCTTAACATTGTTTGACAATAATGGTATTTAAAGCTGATTTTTATAATAAATTAAATGAAGTTATTTATGGTTCAGCGCTGGTGCAAACGTCAATGGCTGGATTATTTTAGGAAAAAAAGCAAAACTTCTGCATGTTCCAAATTTGGTAAATCTCTTCACTTCCAAATGTTTGCATTATTCTGGCAGTGTGATTTGCAATAAATAGGGCACCATTGACTGCCACACCTGTGCACCTGCAGCTATTACCTCTTAGCTCCCACCTACAACTGGTTGGGTTTTGTCTCAGGCTCCCAGCTCTCTGGATGCTGTAGTTCATCCAGAGAGCAGATTGGGATAAATTAGGTTTCTCCAGCGTCTTGTAGGGGGACGTGGCATAAGAAAAGCATCCGTGGAGCTGCGGGGATCTGGGGAAGCTGCAGTTGAGGCTTTGGACAGAAGATGGTGCAGTGTTCCAAGCTTCGTCCTGCCGGAGTGGCAGCCTTGGCTCCCACACCTGGGCTCCAGGTTGGTCTCCAGCAAGCGAACCTCGCACCAGTCAGCAACTTTATAATGGCATTGCAGTAGCAAACACACGTTTTGCTACTATTTGTGGAGCAATGAATTAAGGTGGAATAGATATATATTAAAAAATATATAAAAATATATTTATATATATAAAACAGAAAAAAACTCTATATATGAATTAAAAAATAATCATAAAATAGAATTTTTACTTTCCCAGTGAATTCTTATGCTGACTCCATCACTCTCATTTCAATGCAGGTGTTAAGAGCCTTGCCCTGGCAGCAGATGTAAGCAAGCCTGAGGATGTGCAAAGGATGGTGGATGCAATTGTGGCTCGCTGGGGCACAGTCCACATTGCATGCAACAATGCAGGAATCAATCTGAACTCTGCAAGCGAAGAGACTTCCCTGGAGGAATGGGACAAAACTTTTAATGTTAATTTACGAGGATTAT
Source organism: Callaeas wilsoni (assembly GCA_013398955.1). Lineage (NCBI taxonomy): Eukaryota > Metazoa > Chordata > Aves > Passeriformes > Callaeidae > Callaeas > Callaeas wilsoni. The sequence goes on along the minus strand of VWPU01001702.1, from coordinate 98,290 downwards.
TTTTGTGCTGCCAAGTAAGTGTGAAATACTGCGCTGGTTAGTTTTGCAAATGGGTATTAATATTCTAAGTATTTACTTTATCTCAAGATCTAATAACACTTTATTAATAATTATCACAATAAAATTTGTCCTAGTTTTGGTTGAGTTTAGGAGAGATTTTCTTTACATCAATTACGGATTTTGGACAATACATTCAAAAGCAGCAGGTACTTGTTGGCTACCCAAGCCCAGATATAAAAGAATGACCAAAATTGTTTTGAAGGGTGGTTATTCAAAAACCAGAATGCTTAGAGGGGGGGAATTCCCAACATTAGTGATTTTTTGAAAAAATATTACCAACAGTGAAGAGGTGTGAAATGGCAATGGGATTTTTTCCTGCATCAGCCATTTTTATACCAAGTTTTTATATCAAGTGCTTAAAAAAAATGTGTTAGCACATCAACTCTTCTGAAAAGTGAAGACTAATTTATTATCATGTCATTATTAGCACAATCACAGAAAGGGTCACTGGTCTTTCCTTTAATTTCTGTCACAGGCTGCAGGCCGCATTATGCTGAATCAAGGATATGGGAAGATAATTAACACAGCATCTATGGCAAGTTTAATAGGTGAGTGATGAGAGCTAACAGTTGTGCTTCAGAATCCATATTTTAATTACTACCGATGCTATTTGAATCAATTAAACCTGTATTGGGAAGGAGTAAATCACTGACATTTCGTATTAGAGGAAATGTAGTACAAAATTTTTATTGATATCATTTTTCAACATTTATCTGTCCTCAATGTTTTAGAGCACTTATTATTTTTTATAGAAGAGGCAGAGTCACCTTCTCTGACTCTGGTGCATGGATAGCACAGGAGAGGTGCCGGTTCCCTCCATGCTGCTCCAGGCAAACTCCTTGGCATGTGGGAATCTGAGCCCACAAGATGCTTACAAGCCACCCAAAGGATTTTGTGCCAATATTTGCCCTGGTACCCACGGGTTTTGTAACATTCTCATTGCCAACAGGTGCCTGCACCAACGCTGCTGAATCAGCAGTGTCATCAAAAGCACCAATAAACCATTGTAACATATGGAATGAAATCCCTACTGCTGAGCTAATCTGGAAGGCTGCTGAGCTGAAGCCCATGTAACAAAAATTGATCAATTACACAAATTAAGCGTAGCCCTTTAGGAATTTATTTTATTGGTCTGGACATCTGTTGCAGTATTGTCCAAATCCAAAAATCAAATGGTGCCTTGGGTTGCCAAGTTAGGCAAGAAAATCTAGTAGCTATAAAAGTACAACTGAAAACCCCTGTATTAATATCAGGTCCATCTGCTGAATGTTACATAAATATGCAGTCTTTTTATTTTCCTTTGGAATAACGTTTATTTTTACTGTGCCCAGTTTGACATTCTATGACATTCTACTCAGTTTTTTGCACAATAACTTTAAATGGTTCTTCAAAAATCCATTTATAATGTTGTTGTTAATGTTTTTTTCAAGTGTCTTTACCAGCTGTTTTACTTATGCTTAAACACAGGCACCATTCCTCCATCCTAGCTTTGTAAACTTACAAAATCTCTCCAAGAAAAGTAGTTCTGAAGAGATTGTGAGGCTTTAAATTTCAAATACCTCCGGCTTTCCTGCTCAGTTCTGAGCAGTCGGGCTCTGGTCTGTGCTTGGGCTGCCACCATCCACATCATTGTCACAAAGCAAAATTTCCTGGGAGGTAGTCCATCCTGGAGAAAGTTGGGAAGCTCTGGGAATTGGCACAAACTGGGGATCTGCTGGTTTGGCACACGGCTCCAGCCTTGCTGCAGCCCAGCAGTGGTCTGCTCTGCTTAAGGAGAGGCATTTTCCAACTTTTCCATCAGGGCTTGGCACAGCTCTGCTGAGCTGGGTGGTGTTGCCATTCCAACGCAGCATCCATCCCAGCCCCAGCTTGGAGCTGCACCTCCTTGGCTGGTGAGCCAAGTCCAGAGCTCCACCTGGGAGGGCAGCACCAGTCCTGGAACAAGAAGGAACGTTGGAAAGCAGCCCTGAGAGCAGCCTGGAAGGGTCATCCCAAGATGCATTTAAATGTCAGTGAAAGTTAATGCATGCTAGGCCAGAAGTTAAGAGATGGAGAGATGTGTTTACCTTCTGAACCTGTTTGAATCTTGGCATTGAAAAAATCTAGTAGTTATGAAACTACGACTGAAAACCACGATGTTCATATCATGTCCATCTGCTGAATGTTAAATAAATATGTTGGTTGGTTGGTTATTTAAGTATGTTGGCCAACTGGCATAGTATGAAATGTTTCTAGAAATAGTTAGGGGATATTTTTTTTGTTGTTGTTGTAGGTTGAGTCCTTCCTCAGAGATACAGGAAAATGAGGAGACACTTAGCAGGATAGGGAGGTTTTTGTTTGTGATTTTTCCAGATACACTGCTCAGAATCAGCTTTAATTAATTGAAGATAAGCTGCATACATTTTGCATATGTGCATTTTGATTCTGGTATTCCACTGGAATTATTCCAGGCGTACGCTCCAGCAGCGGCGGCTCGGCTGCTGCGGCTCGGCGGTTCACACAGGTGTAACTCAGAGCTGTAATTTTTACAGTGAATATCTTTAGTGGGAAGTGGTCTGCTCTGCTCTGCTCTGCTCTGCTCTGCTCTGCTCTGCTCTGTGTGCACCTCTCCTTAACATTGTGTGGCTGCTTCAAGGTCAGGCCGGGAGCCTGATGCACCAAGCAAGGGTGCAAAAGCAGTGTCAGGTTGTTGTGGTATAACCCAGCAGCAGCGAACACCCCACAGCCCTTTCCTCCCTCCCCCCAAGGATGGGGGAGAGAATCCAGCAGAAAGGGTAAAACTTGTGGGTTGAGATAAGGACAGTGTATTAGGACAGAAAAGGAGGGAGAAATAATAATAAGGATAAAAGAACATGCAAAACAAGTGATGCACAGTGCAGTTTCTCACCACCCACTGACCGATGCCCAGTCAGTGTCCCCAGCCAACTCACACCAGTTTTATTTTCCAGCACGATGCCGTGTGATTTGAAATATCCCTCTGGCCAGTGGGAGTCAGCTGTCCTGGCTCCGTCCCCTCCCACGTTCTTGTGCCTCCAGCCTCCTCGCTAGCTGGGCAGCATGATGCCCTGAAAAGTCCTTGATTTAGAGTAAGACCCACTCAGCAATGACAAAACCATCAGTGTGTTAGCATTATTCCTGTCCTAACCCCAAAACACAGCACTGTAGCAGTCATTGGCAAAAAAACCCCAACTATCCCAGGCAAAGTCAGAACAAAGGTGTTTAAAACATAATGCAGCTCATGTTGGCAGAATTTTGATCTGCTTTCTCCTATCGTCTCTCTTGAATAGGAGTGAGTGTCCTCGCTTCCCAGAAGCCTTAGCAATGCAGATTTTTTTGGTGACACTGCTGGAGGCATGGCTTTATTCACAAGCCCCATTTTGTACGAGCTTGGAGGGTTACAGATTTGACTTCTTTCTGTAATAAACCACCTTAGATAAGGAAGAGGAGGTGGTGTGGAGTGCTTAGCTGCAGAAATCCCATCCAGCACCAGAGCTTCACAGCACCCATTAACTTCTCCTTGAGTTCTTCCAGTTGAGAGGGGCTGAGTGTCTCAGCAGGGAAAATTTCATCCTCCTAATGACCTTCCTTAGATATTCTTATAAAGACAAAAGTCCATGGAAGAACTTTTGATAACTGTGTCTCGTCACCCACCCCAAGTCAGAAACTGATTCTCGTGGCTTGCAGCAACTTGTTCTCACCCACATGCACGGTAGGTGCAGAGCCAGTGCCAGAACTCCTCTCCTCTTAGCAAGGGATCACCAAAATGATTTATCACAGACAGACATGTTTGGAAAGTTTAGCAAAGAACTGCTTTTGGGAGGTTACAAGGTTAACTACCGAAGTTGTATGTAACTTGGAGCTGATGCATGGCAATTAATCAAGAAATTACGTTCCACATCTTTTCGAGAGCCCCCACAGCGCGCTGCATCGGGGGCAACGGGCACACACTGAGGGCAAAGCAGTTCTGCTGGTCAAAATGCAAATCATTTCATATTGAACAAAAAAGAGCACAGAATAAATGCTGGCAGAGGAGGGCCATGGTATGAAACGCTCTTTGCAGCAAGGAAAAGGCCTCTGAATTCTGAGCAAACCTGCAGCGCATGCACAAAAAACCCCCTCTAATTGTTGTTCCCATCATGTGTGTGCTTTAAATCTACTCACAAACATCTCTGTTCAAGGCAAAGGTCCTTGTTCACACGCTCAGTAATATGCAGCAGGGCTTTTGGCTCTTTCAGAGTTTGGGTAACTCAGTTATCACCTTGTTTCTACCCTTTACATTGACGTATTCAAACCCAAAATTTAAGTCAATAAAATCAGTAGCGAGTACGGTTGGGATGCCATGGGTGGGAGTGATATAGAACTGATGATAAACTTAATTTATTGAGACCAGTTTAACGCCAGCTACCAGTGCTGCTTATGTGCTTTTATGAAAATGCTGGGAGTTGTGGTTTGGCTGCTGAACCTTGTGCAAACCCAGTGATTCTCTTTCTTCCAGGGTTCAGAGTTATCCAACCCCACAGGTTTGAATTGCCTGTCCTTGTGGTTGCTGATATTTGCCCTGATTTCCCCCACTCTCTCTCACCCACTGTGAGCAGCTCAGTGAAGCTCAGTGCCGATACAGAGCTAATTATGGATGGATGCTTTGCACTGGATTTGTTTAATGAAGTCCTAATGGCAGCCAGAGAAGTCCAAGGAGAGACACTTTGTGGGTGTAAATCCTAACACCTGGACCGACTTGGATTGACTCCCGTGGGTTTAAAGCACTTTACACCCACTGGGGATTTGTCCTTAAGTAGCTTTCACTGAGCTAAAGAGGGGCAGAGCCACCCGAGCTCACGGCACTAACAAGCTTGAACATTGTAATTAGCAAGCTGATCATTTTCTGTCTCTGACTGACATGTGACATCTCTGAAACATTTTCAAAAGCTTCAGATTTTGAAAGTGGTGGGTGTTCTGAATTTTTGGGATGCACCTGTGTTCACATCCACACAAACACCAGTTAAATAATAAGATGTGTTTTCTTCAGACTATGGATAATTTAAAAATTAGGGAGAATAATTTGTTCCAAGAAGCTATATATAATATGTTATATAAAATCTGTTATGCACTTATATAATATTCTATCATATAATGTCATATCAAACAATTTACTGTTACATTCAGTGATCACATAATATATTATCTATCACATATAAATAATATTAATATATTACATAACATAGAATACATAATATATTAGACATTGTATTATTGATTAGATAATCTTTTATAATTACATGATAATATATTTTATTAGTATTACAGTGTACGAGTATATAAACATACATATGTGTATAATATATGAATGTGCCTGTGTGTATATGATTATTTATCTTTCTCCAGAGGAGTCAAATATTGCATACATACGTTTAATACATTGGTTTTGTCTTTGCCCAAATATGGGATCTTTTAAATGTCTTTATTTTTATTTTCACCATTGTTTTCCAGTAGCCCATCTGCTGAGACAAAATTGTTAGATGGCAAAATACATATTTAGGGGTTTGTGTTGTAGGTGGCTGAATTCTTGCTGCTCCCTGCCTGGTACCTGGGAAAAGGGCAAATAGCTCATCTCAATGCAGGGAGTCGTCTGTGTAGTGCCTAAGCTACTTTAATTTTGGAAGAATAAATAATTTTCTCCTTCTGAATCCCTTGTAGTCCCTCACCCACAGAAGCAGTTGGCATACAACGCCTCCAAAGCCGGGGTCGTAAAATTAACACAGACATTGGGAACCGAGTGGATTGACAGAGGAGTAAAAGTCAACTGCATTTCCCCGTAAGTAAAATGTAGTCTCATTTTGAAACTACAAAGGGAATGAAATGTTCTACAAAGCTCAAATGAACACTATCTCAGCAAATAAAGTTTCTAATTAGCAGGTGGATTGCATCCCTTTTTATGTTGTCTTTTCCTTAACAAAGGTTTAAATACTTAGAACCAAGCCTGCTCTGTTGCTGTGTATACTCAGGGATTTAAGGAGAGGTTTTAGCATTTGATAATAGGTTTTCCAATAATGTGAAGGGTAGTTTTTAGCATTTCTCTTCCAGATGAAATATTTCCTTAGTCTGTCCAAGCCTTCCGTGGTTAAAGAAAGGGTTTTTGACACTTAATAGACAATACTCCTTTTCCCTTTTTACTTGAGACAAATATATAGGCACTTTAAAAGCTACATTTTATTGCTGTTATTGAGCTACTGTTCAGCTCTGATAGTCACAGGAGGCCTGGTGTAGTTTTGTAAATAGATATATAGATATATATATATATATTTATTACAAAATATATTTTCCTTATTTTTAGGGACTTCAAGCTTTCTGTTTTAGGGTATTTATTCACAAAGAAAAGTTTTCCTACCAGATCCACTTTGTCTCTCCCTGTTTCTCTCACACGTGCCCAACCAGTCATTTTATTAAACAATTAGCAGTGCATGATAGTGCTGAGCAGAAACCCAAGTGGATAGCGTTAATTGGAAGCGGTCAAATTCTGTAGACCATTGAAGTCAATCAGAGTAACTAAGAAGGGCAGGATTTTAACCCAGGAGTTAAATTGTAATAATGAAGATAATAATGTACATCGAATTAGGGAAAACAAATTACATATTTTAATCCACAAAGTGAAGGGGAAAAAAAAAATCACAGAGCTTAATGGCAAGTGCCTCTGTTTTTACTGCCGGTCTGCTCTCCCCTTGCTTGTGCTAGCTGTCTTCCTTATGATTATTTATTACTAATTATACCAGTGACTCCAGCCGTCGCTCTATGTGATCCACAGATTCTTTCAACAGCATCTTACTTTCTAATGGGATTTTCCCCATGCCCGTGCTAGCAGCACTGTAATGGTGTTCCCACAACTGGCACTAGTGAATTTACACTGGCTTTCGGGAGCTGGGGAGATGGAGGGAATTAGGGAAGCTCAGCAGGACCTGGCAGGAATTGTGTCTGAAAACATACGGGTAATCTGCACTAACAGAGGTGGGATAGTTGTGCCACATTCACAGCAATTACAGATGAGAAGACTCTTAGAGGAGGAATTACCCGTTTCTTAGGGGCTTACATAAATTTAAAAAATAGGCACTGAATAATCAAAACTCACTCTTTTGTACAAGCTGGAAGCAAGCACTCACATCTACAGAAGTTATGTTTCTGGAGACAGTTGCCAGAACATGGAGAAAAAATAGACAACTTCTCTTTCTACTTTGCAAGGCAACACAGGGTTGCATCTTGATCATCTTTACCTGTCTAAAACTCTAGCTCTGAGCTCAAAATCCTACAACAGGAAGGGGTGATGTGTTGCCTTTTTGGAGGAATAGCCAGGAAGGGTGCATGGAGCACAAATATTTTGCAATCTTTGAGGTCCCCTGTTCTGGAAAGAGCAATTTTCCCTATTGCAGGTGGGAACCTGGACTGAGCTGCTCCGAGAGCAGAAGAACTTTCCTCCCAGAGATTCCAAGCTCTGGCTGAGCCCCTCATGATGGGGTTCCCTGGGGAGCTCTGGGCAGGTGGAAGGATCCTGCAGCAGTTCATAGAGTTCAGATCTCTTACCTCATGAGCAAAAGCCAGATCTGCTTCTGAGTGAATAACTATTCACATTTATATTTCTCTGTGTGTGAGATGTGAACCTGCATTTCAGTGCACACTTGGACCCATCCCCAGAACTGTGGGCCCCACCAGTGTCAAAGTGTCTTGATGTGACTCACAGAGGACCAGGGACACCTTCAACCCACTTGATCTGAGTACCCAAAACTAGCAGGAGCCTCAGTGTCATCCCATGACAGGATGGGATTTTAAGGACTCTGAGAAGAACAGATGTAGATATAGGGCATGATGGTACCCTAGATCAGCGCTGGATAAGTAAAATCTGTGTACTTAAGTACTTTGCTCCTCCTAGTCATGGTTGCATTAAAGCTTTAAGGCACTCTCAGCATGCCTCTGTCTGAAGCTCCAAATGCTCCAGTCTGGCCTTAAACATTATTTCACCATGCAAACCTTTTGGCCTTTTCCCCCTCTTCCTATCTGGTCACTTTTTATCAACTTAATTTCTTAATGAGTGCATAAAACTTATGCAGAGCAATGCATAAAAGTTAGCAATGCATAAAATGTTATGACAGAGTCCTTAGGATGATTTATTGCATTTATAAAATTGAACATGCAGGCTTCTCTTGCTGGCCAGGCAAACCTGATGCCCAGGGAGAGAAGGTGGCTGAGATTCCCTGGATGCTTTGACTGACTTGTGCTGTTGCTGTCGTGGAAACTGTGCTCGGTCCTTGCACAAGCATCCAGTGCCATCACCTCATAGCCTGCTGTGCAGCTGATGCCAAAAAAATGAAGACGGTCCTGGAGTCTGCCTGAACTGGGTGTGGGGGTTGAACTTCAGAGGGTACCTGGGTGTGAATAGGGACCTTTACAAAGCATTGACTGGTGGCTCATGCCCAGCTGCCCACAGGGTTTAGTCTCTTTGTTGGTCCCAGGACATGGAAGTGTGTTGGGTGTGATGGAAGGGGGAATTCTGGAAGGTGTCTGGTTTTTGGCATGTGCAGCATTAGAACATGTCATTTTTGCAGCCTTTATAACGAATCAATGTCCCTTTTTTTGGCTAATTACTGCCTTCTTCTTGATTAGCAAGACATGAAATGCCATAATGGGATGACCTTTGGGATGGGCAGCTGGAAGTTGATATCAAGGTCAACTTGCAGCCAGGCCAGCAGCCCTGGGGGATGAACTATGTTCTCCACTGATTGGCTGCAAGGATTTGGGTTTGGGCTGATGGGCAAAGGGCCTTTGTATGCCCTGCATCCTGCCCTGCTCCTCTGGGGCAGCATGAGGGCAGCCACACACTGCTGCACCAGGTTTGTAGTCCCAGAGAGCATGCAGGGCAGGATCACTGCAGGTTTGGGGAACACTCCATAAGGGGGAAGGAGAAGCAGAGCTGGCAGGAGAAGGAGCACCCCAGCATCACCTGAAGGCATCCCAATTAAGCAGCATTACTATCCCCATTAAGCAGCAGTCGTTGCTGGTAAGTATCTTTGGACTTAAATCTTAATTCCTTGGGAGATGTCCCAATTAAGTGGATCTTGTGATTAAACACTTCCTGATTAAGTGGAGTGTACTTAACTCATTCAAATTAATAACTCATCTGAAAGAAATCAAGTTACACACAGATGGAATCTTTTTTTGCTCTCATTTGGGGATTGAGTGCACGTAACAATTCCAGTTAAGTATCTGGTAAGTGATATTTTTCCTAATGTGTCTCTCGAAGTGGAAATGTTTTAAGCAATTGTTTTTTTCTCTTTTTTTTTCTTTTTCTTTTCTTTTTTTTTTTTGTGGTCTTTTTTTTCCCCTCTCATGTCTCAAATTGTCCTGTGTATCAATAATGAAATATCGATGCTCATATCTAACGTTAAGGAACCAGGAGTTTGATATTACATTGACATGCAACAGAAAGTACTGATAGGCTCAGCACTGCATACAAGATGAGGTAGGGAATTAATGCATTGGCAGTTGTCTTTGCTGGAACTGGTTAGGAGCCAACTAAAATCTGCCTAAAAGGGTTCGACAACATTAAATTGCCCAACTTGGCACCAAAGCTTTCCCAGAAGATGTGTAGTATCAATGACATGCCTAATATTTATAGTGCCATCAGTATGTGTGTTTGCAACTTTTAAGTTTTGCGCTATATTTTTTTCTCATTTCTATAACAAAAATTTGTAGTGAAGTTTGGTTACACATCTAAATTTTTGCTATGTGAAGTGAACCTAAAGAAAGGTCCAGCGAGAGGCACAGTGCGGTGATTCACAGGCTGCAGTGATCAGACCAAAGATCATTTTTCTGAACAGATTGAAAAATGTCCTCTTTTTAGCAAAATCTGTTGTGCTGGAGGACTGTGTGTTTTATTCCCTAATCTACATTCCCTTGGGGTTAAAATATATCTGTAAATGAAAAAAATAAGAAAATCATATGGATCTTATTCCGGTCTCTGATAGTGTAAAGCCAGAATGATGATGATGATGGTGATGGGTTTGTAAGCACAGTGAGAGGCACGTAAGGGAAAGGAGTTCAATATATTTCATGTCTGCTGCTCAAAGCACATTTCTCTCTGAAGAAAACCAGTTCTTGAGGAGTTTGGGAAAGCAAGGAGGGAGAGCAGGGGGCTGTGCTTGAAGGAAATAAGTAAACCATTCGCAGTCCTATGCTGGAATGTGCTTGATTTTGTTACGTTGCCAGAACTGAAGCGAGCTGCATCGCTCAGTGTTTCTGAACTGTTCTGCTCTTTATTGACAATTACAATAAAATATAAAGCTGATATTTAAATCCTCCTTGATTAGTGCAAACAGAAATGTTTGGGGGAAAATCTGAATTAGTTCCACTTCATAACAGAGTAAATAGTGGATTTTAGCCTTCATTTAAAACAAAAGGTAAATCTCATACCCAGAATCCAGTCTGTCTCAAAAAATTATTTCCTTGGAAGTCTAAATTGGGATGCCGATGAAGTTTCAGAACAAAATGGGTATTTTTATACTTTGTTCATTTCATATTTATCACTAGCTTGTTTGCTAATTTTCATTTGCAAGAGGCAATTCTTCCAGCTAACTGGCTGCCTCAATGGGCCACTGATTTCTTTGAAGTGACAGTCTGTAAATATGCATAAAAAAGAGATGCAATTAGCGTGTGTGTGGTTCAGTGCAGCCTGATTTCATTGGCAAGTTTACCCACAGTGTTGATAAGCTACATTATCTAGAAAATTGGCCGCTGAAAAACAGCACCTCTGATTGCCAGCAAAGGTTCCAGATAACAGGGTGCTGAAGAGAAATATAATTGAGGTTGAATATGTTAACCAAGGTGTCACATGCTCCTTAGAAGCGCTAATTTATCAGCATGTTGGAATTTTTATTAACATTTGGAATGCATTTCTACCACACTAATGAAGTGGAATTGGCAGTTCAGGTTTTAGTTATTGTCATTTCTGAGAAGTTAAATGTAATTTCTCGTTAGACACAGTTATGTAAATATATTTGTTCAGGGGCTGAAAAAATTATACATTTCACAAAATACAAATATGTTGTTAAGGAGGAGTATGACAAATCAGTTGCAGTTAAAGTCGTAAAAGCCAGCCAAATCTTTGCCCTGCATTGTGCTTTCTGCAGCATCATTTTTAGGGCACCTGAAAAAAAACAAACTTAGCAGAGTTTTAGTAAATGGTGAAGTCACTAATTAACGTAAAAGAGGCAGGACAGGTAAATCAGTGTGATTTGTTGGGTGTTGCTTTAAGGAGGATCACACTGGGTGTGTTGTGCTTATTTCTGCCTCTCCTTTTTGTTGTGTGGAAAGGGTCTGGTGCCTGGAAGAGTGCTGGCTTTTGTTCCCCTTGTTGCTTGACATATGGGGAGTTGGTCTGTTTTCAGTTTCTGGGCTGTACACAAGCATGCCGTGTGACATTAGTTGTAGAGTGATGAGAAATTGGTAGAAGGGCAATTCCCAAAAGAGTTCCCAAGAGCCACGATAGACCCAATTCAAGGCACTTTTGCTTCCAATGCTGTGCTTGTTTTCTACCAAAAAAATTTAAACTGGTGATTATGAGTAACCTAAAAGTGAGAGAGTTGTGCTATTAGCTAAGAAGATTGTGTGTGTGTGTGTACTTGAAAGGAAACTGCTGAGCTGCCCATCGGCAGCGAAAGGTGATGATAGGAAGCTATGGAAATTTGCGCCATGACTTTCAGCAAGGGAAGAGCAGGCCGGACCCGGTCATCTCCTTTGTGCTGCTACACTGTTTTCCTTCTGAATTAACATCTCAAACACCTCCAGGTGCTGCCTTTCCTTCTGGGCAGGGCTCCTTGCTAAACCCTTGGTCCGTGTGCTCGCTGCAGGGGCATCGTGGACACGCCGCTGATCCGCTCGCAGGAGCTGCGGCCGCTGGTGCGGTGCTGGCTGGCCGACATTCCCGCTGGGAGGCTGGCCCGGCCCACTGACCTGCAGGCTGCCGTCGTCTACCTGGCCTCCGACGCCTCGGACTACGTGACGGGCCATAACCTGGTCATCGAGGGTGGCCAGAGCCTGTGGTGAGGGACCTCCTCCAGTCTCCCCTCTCAGGGGCCTTTGGAAAGTGCGTATTAGAGTTAAGCTTAGTCCCAGTTTTGGCTTGTGTGACCAGCTAATATGAAAGTATTGTTTTCTTCTTTCGGGTGTTAATTTGGAGACTTGTATAACGCACAGCAAAAAAAGGGCAATCTTTCAGTTCCAGCAGTTTCGTGTTTTCCACTGCGCAGTCACATTTCTGTTAAATTAGTATTTAATGATATAAAAGTACATTTACTGCAGTGAGATTTGGCTATTATTTAAGTTTTACAGGGGGCATTTTTAAAGCAATCAATATTAGCTGGTCTGTGTAGTTTATTGTTCTTAGGCAATTTTTTTTGTATTCAAGTTGTTCCAGTGACATCTGTGAGTGGTGAAAAACAGTTGGATGTAGTGTTAAAAAAAATAAATTAGTTCATTACATTTGAACCTGAATGTTGCCATTTTATATTTACTGGTGTTCTTTAGTTTTTGACAGTGTTTTTATACAAACACCCACATAAATGCCCCCGAAAGAACAGTGCTGCACTTAATAGAGATTCATGGTTGGTAATTATAATGGCTCTAATCCAAACCCATTGAGGTAAGTAGGGACTGCTCATATACTTTAAGCTAAATGCTTGTTTAAGTGTTAATACAGCTGGGCCTTTGTTTTCCTTGATAGACAGAAGTAAGCAAAGGTCATCTTCCAAATAATTTTTTTTTCCTCTTGTAAAATTCTGAAGACAACTCTTGGGTGTAAACCAAGGCCAGCTCAAGTGATATCGATGCAGTTCTGTTGGCTGAAGAGCTCGTTTTGATGATAGCATTGGGTTCATTGCTTACAGGCAGTAAAATGTGGCACAATAACCCCATGGTTCTGATATCGCTCTGGATATACACACACGCTTCCATCCTGAGGGCCCTTAAGCATAACCTAAGGAGAATTTACGGGAAGAAATTCACTTGCAAATCCTCATGTCATTTGTTTTGCATTTGGCAGCTCTTTGTTACCATAACATAAATAATTGTGGATGGATGTCATTACTTTGATTAAGTGCTACAAGCCCATGCATTGGCTGGCCATTATTGTGGGGAATTGCTGTAATGCCTTCAGACTTGACATTCACTGCTACGTTGTAAGGTATGCGCCTCGCTGACGTACTATCATCGTTATCGTGGATAAAGTGCAAGAAGATGCTTGTCTTCATTAAATTTTCTATTAGACCATTGATAATTAATACATATCTCATGTTTCATCTCGAGTAATTTTTCTGGGGAGTGTTGCTGTTAAGCGACTCAGGGCTAGAGTTTTTGGCTTGAAATCCTTGCCTTGTGTGCACAATCTAATTTATTGACAATGCTCTGCAAACTCACAGGCTTAAGCAGAGCTTGATTTTGGATAAATCTTCAAGAAAAACAATTAAGGATTTAAACATTTTATTATTTTTCTGGGCTCACAAAACCTTTTCTCTCCTAGCTCCCACACTTGCATCATTTTGTGTCATGGTCTGGAGGGCTCAGCAGAGTTCTCACATCCCTCTGGCTGGCTTTTCACCCAGAGGTTAATGCGCAAGCATTGGTGAACTCATCAGGAGCTCTTCCAAGGGGTCCTAGAGGGGCTTGTATACTGTTGCTTGGACTGCTGGTGAACAGTTTGTTGCAGCTTCTACCTAAAGTGTAAAATAATGAACTTTAGTTAATTTGAAGCACGAACTGCAGCTGGCAGTGGAACCATGAGCAATGTTTTCACTTTCTCAGCAGAAAGACAAAGGACTGAATGGACGGCTGAGGCTGAACTCCTGTTCCCTGCCTGGAGATGGTTGCAGTTCAGCACCAAAAGGCGCTGGCAGGGCACTGCAGGAAGCTGAACTTCACTGCCCTGGTGCTGGCTGGTTTTGGGAAGTCTTTCAGCCAGCAAAGGTCATGCTGTGATTTTCACAAGTTTCAAGTCAAAAACAAAATCCAGACATAAAAAAACTCACCTAGACTTTAAAAAAAATCAAAATAATCTCTTAACTAAGCAGCCTCCGGTGTTTGGACCAGAGCTTGTCTCGCCTGCTCTGTTTGCCCCCAGGCTCTGCCTTTGAAGGGCTGAGCAGGCAGAGCAGAGGAGTTGAGTTTACCTGCACAGGCTTATGTGGGGCTTGGCTCCTGTTTGGGGACATTGCTGTGTGCCCACGTGGGCGCTGGCTCTGCCCCATGTTGGCCCAGAGAGGCTGGTGGAAGGGGCTGTCTCTCACTCCATGACACAGGAGGGGCTCAGGACCAAGCAGCCCAAGGGAACACAGTGCTTGGTGCCAAATTCCCAAGCTAATTGGCAAATACCCTCGCAGCACTTTTGTTTTTCACAGCATCCTCACTTTGGCCAAAGAAACGTCCTGGAGCAGACTAGGTGTCACAGGGGAGTGTCTTTCTCCCTGTATGTATGAGCTGGTCTGTCTCTTCCTAAGGAAACACTTTCATCTCTCTCCTCCACAGGCCTCTTGAGTCATAAAATGGTTTGGGTTGGAAGGGACCTTAAAGTTCTTCTAGTTCCAACACCCCTGCCATGGACAGGGCAAGCCAGGTTGCTCAAAACCCCATCCAATCTGGCCTTGAACGCAGGGCTTCATCTATCTGGGAGCTCTGGCAATGGCATTGTGGCTCTTCACTCTCTCCCTCAGAATTTCCTGAGGGAAATGGCTGATTTCCACTCAAAGGCAGGGCTGTGACCATGCAGTGCTCCTTCTGATAGCACCAAACTTGGCATTTGGGTTGGGAGCTGTGGGGTGGCTGCTCCCTGGGCAGGGGGCTCCCCACACTCTGCCTTGTGCCGAGGGGGAGGCTCATTGCTACACCCATGGGGCCTCTTCTGGAGACACAGCCCTAAAGCCAAGTGGAAGCACCAATTTCTGTTTTAAAAGGAAAAACAAAGTTCAAGAGGTTTATGTCAATGTCTAGAAGTATCCAAAAGGAAGGTGTTGAGAATACGGTGGTGATGCCAAGTAACAGGACAAGAGGCAACGGGCAGAAACTGATTCCCAGGAAGTTCCTCCTGAACATGAGGAAGAACTTTGCTGTGCAGTGACCATGCACGGGAACAGATTACCTGGAGAGGCTGTGGAGTGTCCCTCACTGGGGATATTCCAGAACCGTCTGGATGCAATCCTGTGTTATGCATTCTAGGCTAACCCTGCTTGAGCATGGAGGTGGGACCAGGAGCCACACTGTGGTCCTTTCCAGCCAGAACCATTCTGTGATTCTGCGAGGAATTTGAGAAAAGCCTTTCCCCCCTCCTAGCAGGGGAAGACCCGCGGGGGATGCGGTGTGGGGGATGCGGTGCAGGGGGATGCAGAGCAGAGGGATGCGGTTCGGGGGATGCGGTGCAGGGGGGATGCGGCGCGGGGGATGCGATGCTGTGCAGGCGGAGGCGCCGTTCCCGGCGGTACCTCTAGGAGGAAACCTCAACCTGTGTTGTGTCTGCGGGAGCCGGGCTTCCCGGCTCTGCTATTCAACTTTTATATTGCAGCTAAGTTAGTACTTTTGATATTTCTAAGTTTTTTTTTTTTTTTTAAACATTTATGTAGAACACCACATAATTGCAGAAAAGATAATAGTCACATACCCTAGGGCTTGGTGTACACTTATGTTAAAAGTACAGCTTTTATTGGCAACTAAAGTAATAACCTTTCCATGTCAAATTGCTTTAAATTAAACTTAAAAAAAAAATGCTGGCTGATACCCACACTTAGTAATTGTCAAACATTAGCATAATGTGGAATACTAAAGCTGCTTAAATCTTGGGTTTAAAAATAATTATTTACTTAGGTAAATTCTCTATTCAAAAGCATAATATTAGATTTTTTTTTTTTACACAGTCTCCTCGATGTACATGTTCAAATGCAGACCTGAGCCTGACTTGGAAGTGAGGCCGAATGTTACTGTGGTCTCTGAGAGAAAAAGGGGGATTTTATACCTTTAGCTCATCCGTCCATCATTGCTCACCCAGAAAGAAATGTTTTAAGGTTGTACCTCTGAAGGCAGAGATGCTGTGGGTGGCATCTGGTGACCCAAGGACAGTGACCTGGAGTACCTGCTGATCATACCCCCTGCTGCAGCCCCGGAGTGCAAGATAATGTTTCTTGTGCTGGAAGACATCTGGGAGACGGACGTCTCAAGGATGTGGGTGTGCAAGGCCAAGGGCAGCAGGCGGGTGAAGTGTTTCATCCAGGTGCATTTTGCGTTTCTGTTCCAGCACAGAACTGGAGCACATGTGGTGGGAACCATTCTAATTTCCAGCGTGAAGCAGGAGAGGAGACATTGCACTGTGAGATGTGGCTCTCAGGGCTCGCTGCTGCCTGTGAAGGAAACTGGACCTACCAGGTGCTGTGAGGACACAAGTCCTCGTGGTTTTCTGCTTTTTGGGAGGCCCAGGCTCTGACATGCCCACCTCGCAGAGTCCATCCCATTCCCAGCACTTCCCTGTGAAGTCCACCACAGCACTGTGAGTCTACCGGTTCTTCCTCAGAAGCATGCCAGTGTTTTACTGGAAGTTCAGCAAAACCTGTTTTGGAACATTTTCTTAAAGAAATCAGCAGTGTCCTTATTAGGGCAAAAGGTTTTTTGGCCAATTCCCACATCTTTGGCTAGCAAGTTAGAAAGGGATTGCCCTTCCCACTGCTTTAGGGAGCAGAAAGATCTGGGAGGCTCTTGTTGCCTTTCCAGCAACATTCCAGAGGTACAAAATGGAGCAGTAGTACCTGGGTACAAGGAAGTTATGAACGTCAAGAGAGTTAAACATTTTTTGGGAGGGGAAACACAAGGAGCTGAGGACTGAAAATTAGATAACTTTCCCAGCCTTGCCTAATATCGTAAGTATTTTACACTGTAATTATAAATCTGATTATATACTAATTTCCACACTGTTTCAATTCTTTAAAGCAGGAAAGGAAAGTGCGTGCTCTTCCTTGGAGAACCCTGATGCAATCCTACAGCATATGCCTTCTCACCACAATAGATTGGAATTCTTCAAAATTCTTGAATAACAGTGAGTATTTGCTGCTATCTTCTCACCTATCTGGTGTTTTTTCCTCCATTCACACCTCTTCCCTCTTTCTCTTTTTCCCCACCTGTCCTACCCCACCTCTTTCCCCTGCTCTGCTGTCAGTGCTGCCGCTGCCGCCCCATCACACCAGGCAAAAGAAGAACACTGGACCAAGGGACCAAGCAGAGTGCAGGTTGCCCAGAAATGCCTCTCAGTGCCAAGGCCTGGATTTAACCTTCATTTACTTTGCCCCTCAAATGACTCTATCGCAATCCATGTAGCTTCTGGTACCAGGACTCCATCGGCCGTAGCAAAAGCAGGAAGGCTCTTGTGGATGGGTGGGTACAAGTAACTCCCACCTCAGTTCCTTCCTATTTGAAAACATGAAGATATTCTTGAATACGTGCTGGGTGTGGGGACGATATTCCCTCCCCTGGAAGATGTCCTTTGGGACACCACCCCACACTGCAGCTGCAAGTGCTCTCTACCACGCTGTATTTGCTATCCTCTCTCCGGCGTAGCAGGCTGTGTACAGACACACTTTGTGTCTTTAGGAAGCCTCATTAATTCACAAGATACATATTTTTTTTCTCAACAGTTTGTAACAGCTTCTTAAATGTGTAAACTGGCATTTTCAGATTTGTATTAAAATACTGAGAAATAGATTTATGTTTCCATAGGCTACTTCCTATGTCCAGACAGACTCCTGACGCTGCTTTACATGTACAGTTGTTGCATAAATGATATGTTAACGCATGAGAGAACCCATTCACTTGAAACTGTTCAGAATGATTAAGGGCTTTAATTACAGCCCTGATTGAAACAAGGCTTTTGGTAAATAGCAAAATGGCAAAAGCTATGCTGTTCCATTACAAGCCTCCGTTGATGACAGTGTGGTTTGTCTCTGTTACTCCTCTTATTGTCATTTCACTCATCCAATTCTGATGTTCAAATCCCACCTAAGAAATGGTAACAGGCTCTGCTTTAATGCTTACCTGTAAATAAGGTGTTGGAAGTGTTGGTTTACTTTTGACACGCTGCAAAGTGCCTATGCTGTAAAAAAGGAATTAGATGTGAGGCTTGGTTCACCACTATATATTACTTTTTCCAGACCTCAGGTAGATGTACTCAGCATCTTGCATGAAACCACGTCAATGCCTTTCAGCAGGAATTCTCAGGGCAGTGTGATGATCATCTGGGAGACCACTTTTCTCCTCCTTTGCAGGGGACTGTTGCCTCTGGTGGCAGAAATGTTGGTTATATTTAGATCCTCCAAGCAGCACCACGCAGAACACAAGCTTCAATGAACTTCAGCATCTTTCTGTCCAAGCATTTCACATGCTCCTGAATCGTCTACACAGATTTTTTTTTTTAAATTTCTAATTTTAAACAGATCTTTCACTGCAGAAATGTTGGAAAGTCTCTTCTCAGTGCTAGAAATGGCTTGAGTGGGTCGCAGATGCTCGGGAGTCATCCTCCCTCCTTCTCTCCTCCGGTACTTTCTGGAGTTAGTCTAAGTAGTCCTGAATGAAGAAGCAAATCTTCTCTCTTCCGAAGCTCCTCATAAATGTGCTTGCAGTTAATATGAGTCCTTTTATATTCTCTCCCTTCAAATTCTTTGGATTAAAACAAATACCGTCTGGTTCTTTTAGCTCTTTTGATTATATATTCAGAACTATTGTGTATCCTGGAAAAGGAATTCTTTTCAGTTTTCACTTTTCTTGACAACAAGCTGAAAAATTTCCCCAAATGAAAATTTCCTGCAAAAGTCTTGGTTTGTTCCAAGACCCATTTTTCAAATAAGTAACGTTTTGATGAAAAAATGCCAACCTGTTCTACTTAACAACTGTTCGTAGAACTGACGAGAGAAAAACAAGGAATTGGAGAAAAAAATTACCGAGTCTTTTATGTAGAGTTAATCTTTGAATATTCCTGTTGTTTCGGTAACAGACAAGATGTTGGTACAAGTAGATGAATATTTAAACATTAGCGTTGACACTGACTTATCTTCTCGATAACATATTGATCGTGTTCTTTCTATAGAGATTATTCCGGACTTCCCATGGAGTCGGGGAGCAGCTTAATGAAGTCACAGGCTGGATATTTATGTAGGTATTTCCTTAGAGGTTGGTTACACAATCTGTGCACAGAATAAACCTCCACAGATACACCTCAAATGCAAAATCAGTCCATGTTTCTGCCTTTTTATCACCAGTAGCATGTGTGATTAGGTGGAGATGTTGGCGTTGGGATGCAGTCTTGACTTAATATCCATTATTCATTGCATTTAAAATGACCAATAGCTTTTCTTTTTACCAAGGCATCTGGAAACTGATTCAGGCTCTCCTTCCTATGGAAATTGATGTTTTTCAGGCATCAAAATGATGCCTGAGAAGAAAAAAGCACCACAGCCCTTCCCAGAGACACCTGTAAATCTGTGTCCATGCTTTTGGGAAGCCTCTGAAGGGTGCTGTGCCCAGAAGGGTGTCCCAGTGCAGGAGCTGGCACCAGGTGAGAGGATGACTGCCAGGCAGCCATCACTGCTACAGAACCTAATGGTGATAGAAGTATCCTGCTTGGATTAATACAGGATCTGTGTTGTATTAGTGGCACCAAATGAATTTTGCAGTGGACGGAGATGTATGGAAAGAGAGGTTCTAAAATGAAAAACATATTTATTGCAGTAGGATGTATGCTCGTGTCTTTCAAGAGAACTTTTTTTTTTAAAATGGACAGTGCTAGGAAGGAAAAACATGAGTACACAATAAATTATGACTCAGAGCAAAACTCTCATTGACTTTCAGAGAAAGGCAGGATTTAATTTTCACCGTAGTTATTAAGAAATGCCTCTCATATGAAGATGAGAGGTGGAGAGCACTGATCTGTGGGACAGTGAAGTATTGTTAATGCCATTAATATTTAAAGTGGACAGTACGTTTGGAGTTCTTCTTATAAATAGCTGCTATTTGCAAGCTTTGCAAAGTCATGACAGTGCTCCAAGATCCTAAAAATCATCAAAGAATTATTTGTCAGCCTTGCAGTTCTCAGCCTCTTTCTTGCAGTTCTTGATGTCAGGCGGGAGGGCTTTTTCCAGAGGGTGTTCAGGGCAGTTGCAGTTTTGGGCTGTCGAAATGACTTTCACATGGAAGGTGCTCCCGGTGAGGTTGGAGGTGCCGGTTCTTGGTGGGGCAGGCATCTCTTCTCCCCATTAGTGCTCTGGGGAACAAGCAGGCATGTTTCTGAAGCTGGGGAGTGTGGCCTTCCTCTGCATGCAGAAATGCTGCTACCCCAAGCTGCACGCCATCCCAAAGTGATAATGGAAACCGCTCATTCCCCAGGACATTTTTGCGCTTCTCTGAACATCAGCATCGGGCAATAGGGGAAACTTTATGTCATGGGATTGCTCTAAATATAGTTTGCCAAATTGTCTTCCTTGTCCAGGTTCCATACAGACATTTTTAGGTTTCAGTCCAATTAGGTTTACCCCTAATTTGAGCTCCAGCCTTGAATGAACCCTATATTTGGAGCCAAACTGGAGATGTATGATACAATTTTTGATAATACAAGGATCTGGAATTTGGACAGTGCCAGAATAAATGCATATATTGATCCAGGGTTGTTTTAAATTAAACTGGGTTCCCTTAAAATATTCATGAACTGGAAAGGGTCAGTTAAAAGCTTCAAGCTAAGAGATTTATAACAGACTTATCAAAGCAGATGCGTTTTGCATCATTTCTAACTTTTGACTGGTGAGAAGTTTAGATTTTTTTATAAATACATATACATTTTCTCTAGCAAATGTGTGTGTATATTTATATAGATATAATTTTTTTTTCAAATACATCCCCATATGCACCCTCACTCTCAGAACATTTTGCTTTTACTCTCCCGGCGTTTCAGTTACTTGCCTCAGCTGTGCGCCGTGTTGCCTTCCAAATGCAATGCATCATAAATTCATGATGGTTTGCCAAGTAAAAGAGGGCATTGAGCTTCTTTATGAAGAGGATATTTTTGCAAACTGGACCTCTTCTATATCCCAGTGGAATTTTCTGATGCTTCCCTATTACTTCCGTACAAAACTTTTAGGGAGTTATAGATCAGACATCAAAAACAGTAATTAAAGTCCAACTTAGTCCTCTTCAATATCTGTCTATCCTTTTCATTAGAGAGCAGAGACATACCCTTCCTCTCCTATAACAGTCAGTTTAATGACCAGCCATCAGCTCTTCTGCTTCTCAGATTTCTCTTCTTCCAGGCTGAAGGATATTGCTTGTGCTGTTTTGTGTCCTGTTAGGTGCGTGTTGTGTCAGTCCCACACACAGAGGTGGATATTCCAAAATATTGGCACACATACAATTAAGTGCAAAACAGCAGCCACCAGGTGACCAGTTTGGTTTTGTGCTTGGAGTCCGGATGGATGTGGGCATTGAAACTGAACTGGTACCAGTTTGCTGGGAGGAGTCACAAGGGACTGGGAAATTCTGAAATGTCTGAAGTAAGCCTGGTGTCTTTTAGGGATGTAATTTTTTTATTCAAGCATATTTTGAAACCTTCCACAGTGAGATAAGCCTGAAGAGGCCTTTGTGTAGCACTGACCATCAAGCCAAGTTTGATACTGGAGGTTGTGGCATTTCTGCAGTTTGTACCAGTTTATCCTACACTCCACACACATGTCCTGCTCCTATGTAATTTGCTCTCCTCTGATCATACCACCTCAGATCACCATCTGAAAACCTACGGTAAACAATCAGCACAAGAACACAGCACAATTTTCCTGGAAAACACATCTCCTTGGATTTTTTGGTTGGTGTTGTTTTGTTAGTTTGATTTTGAGCATTGGCAGAACCTCACTGCAATGTCTCCAGGTGCTTCACCTAATTTTGAGTTAGAGGAAGTTTCCAAAAAACCTGGAGAGAGGAGAAACCTGCCCATAGCAAGGGGTGGATCTTGTTCCTAGAACTGCTTCAGTACCTCATGGAAGAAAAACAACCCTGGGAAACAAGGCAGGTTTGGCAGGCTTGACCTCACATGTAGGAAGGGTTTGGCTGTGCAAGGTCTAATGGACCTCTACAAATTCCTTCCTGCTTTGGGAATGGGGCTGAGAAAACCCTGTGCAAAGCAACACTGCAGTGGTATCAGCACTGGTGTCAGAAGGAGCCACACGATGCCTTATGGAGATCCTGGATCTCCCTGCTCCAGGAGACAAGGGAGCTTTTATCACTGGTAGATGAGAGCTCACACAGAGTACAGCCAAGGAGTTTTCATTAGTCTGTGACCTCTGCTTTAATGACCCCTGATTTAATGTCATCAGGAGCAGAGGAACTCCTGAAGCTCTTGCTGGGATGATGGGCCTTTGCAGAGATCTGGCTCTTCACTGCTATTCAAGCCTTGGAGGGGTAATTATGCTACAAGTGATTCACAAGCAAGAGAAAGCTTGTAGGCTTTCAGCTGTCTTTAATTTTACATTAGACAAAAAGTGATAAAGAACTTGTTTTCTGTAATCTATGGATTTAACTTTGAATAGCAGGTGGTAAATGTTCCAACAAATATGTATATATATCAAATCAGTGAGTGCCCAAATATTTACATCTTCAGCCAAACAAAGGCTGGAGACTCACGTTGCCTGAGGGGAAGATTGTTTTAGAGAAACAGGTTGAAAGGAAATCAAGAATGGGAATTACAAACCCTCTTTCAGAGATGAAGGGTTGTGGTAGAGAGGAATCACGTTCCTGATAGATCACCGGCTTAGGGAGATAAGCCGGTTTGTGGAAAGGGGTGTCCCGTTGTCTTTTGGTCTGTGGCCTTGTTTCTTTGAGTAGTGTGCACATTTGAATTGAAGTCTGCACAAAGAGCACGCCAACAGTAGTCAAAGTTTGTACCAGGTTTCCCAGCATGGGCTGTCAATCTGGTTGTATGGCAAGGGGATGTGATCTGTAGCTGATGCACGGATCTGTGTTGGATGGCAAGACTAGCAAGTCTATCAGTTCTCCACTGCTAGGGTGGCAATCCGTAGGGACATCAGTGGTTTTGTTGTGGTCCATGAGGCCCAGAAGTCTGGGGACTCTCACATTTTTATTGCAAAGCCCGGCAATATGGAGACTGGTCTGCCATTTACAGTTTTCACACTGGTCCGCCATTTGAAATCTAAGTATGGCTAAAATGGTGATGTGTTCTGTTTACCAGAGGGCTGCTAAGCAGAGCTAAAACTCCTCCGGATAGTGAAGTTTGTCCAGGTGTCCAGTCCCTTCTTGAATCTCACAAAGTTGTAGGCTTCAAGGGATTTCTGTTGCACTTGAAGAAATTGGGAAAACACGCGTAACCATCAGTTTTTAATTTCCCATTTTTAATGCCCCCTTTGACTCAGGGAGACCAAAAGTCCTAGTTGATCTCTATTATCTGCTTCTCTTGTATGTCCTTTCCTTTAAGGTAAACAATTAAACTCATTTCCAGCTCTTCCCAAAAAGACTTTTGCACAGGTTTGATTAGTCTATCACTCACCCATAAATTACCTTTGAGTAATACCAGTGTGTTAGCCCATGTATGGTTCTGATCCATACACTTGGACAATTCATCAAATTTTGTGGTTTCTTATGCCAAAGTTGTGCCTCATTTACATATGCAGAACTTCAGTTGGGCTTACAGAAGTTAGTGGTATGTTTTCCAACTGAAAAACTCCCTGATTTTTTTCAAAAGGTGTTGTGTGTCTCTGTTGCCAGATTATTGCTGTAAAGGGCAAAATTTTGTATGTATCTGTGCACTAGCGAGAATTCTTAATCTTCAGGAAGCTCTTCTAGAGCTTCAAGAAAAACACCATTAGTATAAGGCACAAGGCTGAAGTCTGCCTTTGACCTTTGCTTGTGGGCTATTTACGAGAAGCTGGAACCAGACTTGCACTGCCTGAGCAGTGCAAAAATAAGGCAAGTGCAGGATAAATGCCAGGATGAACAGGTACACTGTGCTAAGCTTTGGATGTGTTCAGTGACAGATGCTGCAGCCTGGAGGTTTTCATGGGTATGTGTCACCTGTCATGAGCTGCAGATAGATCCAGGCCCTTTTTAGAGTCAGGGAAATGCAGGCAGGCGCAGAGCTCAAGGCAGAAGGAGAAAAACAGTGAAGAAAAGTCATCTCTCCTGCCCTCATGGCTGATGCAGCCTTTCCTGTACACCAACACAGGCTAAATCCCTCTTGTCCAGACTTCCATCACCTTTTCCTTTCTTTGGTTGTTACCACTTTTAGTGTCAGACACAAGCTGCTGCTTTTCCTGTTCAAGGCTCTTGTTGGTCTCTCTTGACCTGTGTGTTCATCACTGGAATTCCACCATTCCAGTAGATAGAGATGGGGCTTTTTTTGCTGACTTAATATAATGGTACAGAGGCTTCCTTGTCTGTCAGTTAAATGCTGCACAAGCCTTCTTTTCTTCCTCCAGCTCCTTCTCTTGCTTGCATGCTTGAAAAAATAGTTATGGCTGGAGTTAAGAGTTACCCACCCATTTCTAACCAGGAATAATTGGCAGAACCCTTACAGGACTGGTACTTGGTGTTTCTTGCCCAGTATAACTGGGGTAATAAGGAATGTATTAGTTATCCAGACACAAAAGGAGGAGTTTGCATCATATGAAAAGTTTTCTTGGACATCCTTTACTGGCCGTGTCACATGGGCAGGATTCCGAATAGCTTGGTAGAAGAGAAAGACCAGATTGAAAAATGAAATTATTGAAAAATGAAATGATTAATTGTTGTACATCTCTGAAGTACAGCAAGTAGGAAAAAACCCTGTGAAGTTGAAAGGACATTGAATTTTTTTTGGAATTAGAATTCAATGTATCTGTAACTTCATGAAAAGAAAGATAAAAACATTCTAGAATTCAGCTTTTCAGTTGGCTATATTTTACCATATGATTGAGTTTAAATGTATTGGTGTATTGGATATGTTTTTTCCATTTAAAAAGCTCTTGTAAATGAACTATTTATTTACATGAAAGAAAAGGATTTCCAGTGCAGCCCACAATACTTCTCCCTCCAAGCCTGCCTTCAAAGAAGGTTGCCTTTTCATATTTGGCTCCAGCTTTCAAAGTTCTCAAAATGAAAAAAATAGTATTCTTAAAACTAAATAAAACATATATATTAGTATTTCTGGCAGAATGAAAGAGCACTTCTCCTGAATAGACCTATTTGAATGGCTACTCAATGTTTTGTAAGAAAAGTATATTAAAAAGTTAAAAAAGCCTGCTGAATGAAGGTGAGGGAGAGAAACAAAATATAAAATGTGTCATGCGAAAAAAAAAAAAAAAGAGACCCTTATCCAAGAAGATCTTGGTAAAACTTTAAATGGAAAAGTGACACTCATCAAACGATTTCTATATCATCTGCACTGAATAATTTACTTTTGGGTGAGATTCACTAACATCGTTGCAGAGGAAGTGTAATTGAAAATTATGAAAGCTATATCTTTATTGTGTATTACAGCACATGCCTTTGATATGGCGTTATGTCTGCCACAGCGGGAAGTGTTTTTCAGAAAAAGTCAAATCTCTGGGACAGATTCTCAGTGGTGTAAATCAGTGTTACTGCACTGACAGCCTCATATGTGAGCAAGCCTCTGCCTGCTTCTTGCAGGGGTAGAGCTAGGCAAGCTATTTTGTTTATAATGGACAGCTCCAATGTGATTTTAAAATTTCGGGGTCTTCTGCTCAAAGTTTATATAAATAAATATTTTCTCCCAGTGCAGTTTAAGTCAGCCTCGTTAATGATCACTATGCAATGTCACAGGTCCCCGTGGTACATCCTTGATCTAAGCAGCCTGTTATTCGAGGTCTTGACCGTGCACTGGCTTTGATAGCACAGACACTTCAGCTTCAAAAGGTGCTTCAGAAGTGGAGTCTGAGTAGGAGCCGGTCTGAATACAGAACCGGTGTCTAAATCGATGAAGATGTGCTGGCTAAGGACTTGTAAATGTCTTTTACAGTGTACGTGGCAAGTCCAATGTACTTTTTTAATTCGTCCAAGAGTGTCTGAATGGCTAAGGCCCCATTCCCAGGTGATTTAGAGAAATTACCCCCCCTTGCCAAGCGCTGGCAAGAAGGGGCAATGCTGGCTTAAGGCACTTAAGCAGTGTTTGAGCAAAGTGTTTTAGCCTGGCCACGAGTGCTGGGGTGAGCTCTGGCTGGGCAGAGCCCCAGTGCCCCAGGAGAATGGACACCAGCTCCTCCAAGCTCAGCTGCTTCCCAAATGACTTGTGCTGGTGGAGAAAGTCTGCCCAAAGTAGAACACCATGAGTGACATTAGCATTCGGAGAGCATCTGTTCACCCATCCCCAGTTAGCGTATGACTGTCAAACTGAGACACACGTCTATTCCCAATCCAACTCCTTAACCCCTGCTTTGCCTAACCCGCTGCCACGTCTCCCAGGGCCGTTTCTCATGGGAGAGGCAGGCCAGAGCTGTGCTCATCTGTAGGCCATGAATTAGTGATGAAGGCCTGACTACCTTATTAGCAAACATCCCTCTTGGCAGTGCAAGGAGAGTGCCCGACCCCCCTATGGGCAGCTCTCAGATGTACCATATATCTGCCTCTCTTGGCCACATGCCCTACCCTGCTCGGGGACGTGGGTTTAATGTTCTGGAGGAGAGGTGGGAATGTTGGCAGCCTTGGGAGCTAGGAGGTGTTAACCATCATGAGTGAAAATCTGGGAGGGTGGTATAAGGACCTGGACTCAATGAGGTGCAGATTTCTTCTGACTTCTTCAGGTGAGCCTTAGCTAAAGAAAGGCCAGCAACCCCTCTTGTAGTCCATGTGAAACGGTGCCAGAGAAAGCCCAGGAAGCAGAGTTCCACACCAGGATTCCCAGGAGTTACCGGTACATTTTCACAAAGGGCAATGGCACAAAGCATTTTCTTTTAATGCAGGTTTCCAGGTCTCCTTAGTGCAACTTCCATTTAGAGCAATTTCTGTCCATGGCTGACAGAAACCTTAATCTGTCCTCCTCTCGTGAAGTGTGTGTGTGTAGATGAGTAGAATCCGAATGTTAATTAACATTTGAATAATACTTTGGAGCCCCTTGTGCAGCAACTGCTTTTTTTTTTTTTTTTTTTTTTTTTTTTTTTTTTTTTTTTTTTTTTTTTTTTTTTTTTTTTTTTTTTTTTTTTTTTTTTTTTTTTTTTTTTTTTTTTTTTTTTTTTTTTTTTTTTTCTTTTTTTTTTTTTGAAAGAAAGGAAGGTATTTTTGTTACTTTTAAGTAGAAGTCTTACTGATTCTGTGTTGGAGATAACTCCAGAGCTGACACCATCAAACTGTCAGCATTTGCCAAGAGACACCATGCAGTAACCACAGGTTTTGCTGTGCTACCCGCCATGGATTGCTGGTTTCTCCAGAAGTTCAGGATTGGGACTTGTGATATTGATCCAGAGAGGGTTTTGGCTTTCAATATCCTTTCGATGCCATTCATTGACAGTCCTGTGAGAAATGCATCACATGCTTCATCCCTAGGCCAGCAAGGATGTTCAGTTAGCAGCTGGCCTCGTGGTGGAGTATTGGATTGAAACCCTCAGGGATGCAGGTTTGACTGTCCAAAGGCCTCCTGGTGTGATCTTGGGCAAACACCTTAATCCCAAATGACTCATGTGGCCATCTGCCCCTGCCCAGGTGTTTGGGGAGGTTCTGGCATGCTTGTGCCTTGATCTTCTTTTCAGCTCTTGCAGTGTAACTATGACATTAATATCAGTGCTTAGAAGAGTGCATTGCATGCTTTGCTTCTCTTTTCAAGAGATTTTGAACTTTTCTATGAGTTAATTTATTTCCTAGCACAGAATGATTTTTAATCAAGTTTGCTACTTAAAACTTTCCAAGCAGTTAGGGGGGCTTGCTTAACAACGGCAAATTATTATTTTCCAAGACTTGCGAAAAATGCCAGTGTGCTTGTATTCCAGTCCCTGAACTGTTAAAAAAAACATTCTTGTAGGTGTTTTAAATGTAATGCATTTTCAGATACCATTTATAAATGTCCAGTGGATAGAATTTTATTATTTTTTTTAAATTTCCTTCATCTGATCTAGGTCTTTGATAAATACTACAGACAAACTGAGTGCTGTAGGATCAATCTTGACAGTTCTTCAATAAAAGGCTGTGTGGTTCTTCGTCAGTGTCTTCCTTTCAGTGACAGCTGCTTTGTTCTTTTTCAGTCAGATTTTCTAGTTAACACATCAAAAGTGTATCTGTGTACATGAAGTACTGAGAAAACAGTTCAAAGAGGCAGGAGATTCACTTTTAACTCTTCACTGCATCTCCCTGCACTTGTCACAGAAGATAGCTTATACTGAAAGCTTCAGAACAAGGTGAGTAGTTCACCAAGGAGCACTGTGAAGTACAGCACATGTGGATTAGTCTTAAAACACAAACTGGTCAGTCAATCCACTTACCATCCCAAATCAGCTTTCTTTTGAGCCAAGCCATTAAGTGATAAGAAGTTTTCAGGTTTAGGCAGCAAAAGCCTCACATCGGACACAGATAAAGCCGTATGTTTGATCCAGCACTGAAGTTTTGTCTGATGGTTCTTGCTGTGGTGTCAATACCTTAAAACTAATTAAACTGAGTTCAGTGTTCAGTTTAAACTTATTTCTTTGGAGGGTTGCCATCAAGCTTCTAAACCAAGGTAAATAGTAAGGACAAGCAACTGCTTTGCATATCATTTATCTTATCTATTGTGACTGAAAACTTATTTCTGACTGCATTTTTAATTGCTCACGCTTCACCCACCAGTTCAGCAGCGTATCACAAAACTTGGGATGGTCTCTGCTACTTCACGGCTATTAAGCCTGGCTCAGGTAAGGAGCCAGATCAGTAGAGACTGTGCTAACTCAGAAGGGCATATTCCAGGCATCCTGTCCTAGTCTGAGCAAGGCTTCAAACCTGTGCTAAAATCTGGTAATGGTAAATCTTACAGGAAGGTCTGGTTTTGAGTGCCTGTTCTCATGAGCTGTCTCCTGAATAAGACCGAGGAAAGCACTTGGGATTAGCAGGGATGTCAGCTTCCTCCAGGATTTCTATCGGCCTGTGGCACTACAACAGTCACAGCTGCAAACTCTCAGTTGCTCCTATTTCTCTGATTCATCCTTGTTTTTATTGTACAGCAGTTAGGAGCATCCTTGTGCCTTTGTACCCAAAAACTACTCTTTGTAATTAAGCAAGAGGATGTGTCACGTGTTGGTGGGAAGCAAGAGGAGATCTCACTGTCCCAGCAGTGGCAGGAGGCAGGAGGTGAGCAGTGACCCCATCCTTCCCTCCCTCTGTTCTTCACCCGGCACTGCTCCGCTCCCTTGTGTGGTCTGTGATGCAGGTAGGGGCTACAGCATCTGGTGGGGAAATTTCCTGTCTTAGCCAGACCTCGCCTGTGAAGTGTAAGCTGTTAAAGGCACACAGGAGCTGTGTTTGTTCAGAGGCAGCTGTGTTCTCCCAAGCTCAGCACTCCCCAGCAGCTCGCTCTGACATGTCCTCTGTTTGACTCCTGCAGATAATGGAGACCAGAAACATGAATCTTCCTGGAACGAGCCCCACCAGACAAGCTCTCCTCAGGCTGCCCTTGTTGTACCCTCCTGCGGGACAAACAGCCTCAGACACGAGGCGACAGAGTGTGTGGGAAGACAACATCAAAGCCAGTGCTTGTTACAGACCCTTCCTCGGGTCCTGTCATCTCAGGAGTGGGCTGGACACCCCGGTGGCAAAACCACCACATTTCCACAGGATGGGATTTATATAGGCTGGGGATTTGTGTAGCAGTTCTGGAAGAAGCCATCAAAGGAAGGACAGCTGGTTACAGGAACAGATAAGGAGGTACGTACCACCGAATAAGGATTCTTCCAGGAAAACAAGGGGGAGCTGGTGATTTATGTGAGGTGGAAATTAGTCATCATTAAACCAGATGGGTTGGAGAAATGAGAGGGTGGCGTCTTGGGAAGAGGGGAGTGAGTCCAGCAGACACATCCTCCAGGAGACACAAAAAACTGTTCTGGGCTCCTCTTGGGTGTAAAGGAAACAGAAATTTATGCAGGAGAGGTCCTCTGGACCTTAGCACCTGGGTACATCCTCTTGCCCTACCGACCTCAGTGAGTGAAGCACCACTGCCCAGCAAGAGTCTTTATTCCAGATTCTGATGGGACATAAAGCTGTAAATGAGGAGACAACACTTAAATGACTGAAAGATAAAGATGGCCACACGTGAAATTTTATGTGGACATGTTTTGGTTACAAAGGAAGGGTCAACATAGTGAAACTGAGTATAATTAAAAACAAGAGGTGGAGAAAACGCTAATGAATGGTACAGCGCCTCTAGTACAGAGGATATGTTTTTAATCAAAGGTATAATTTCAGGCTCAGTGTTTTGGGAATACATTCTAGTAGGTGACTAGTAATCATTATTTCTGGAAACTAGGCTTCTCCCTCTCATCTATCCTGTATTGTCAAATGTTACATGAAATTTGCCTAAACCCGATGAAATAAATACTACTGCAGATATTATTAAGGGTATAAAATTAGGTACTGAACAGATGATATAATTGATTTTAATATTTTAAAATGTCCAACAGAAGACTCCCTTGGGGAGTATGGATATGTGTTTATATACATTTGTTTTGCACAAAGACGACTTTGCAGATAGCTGAGGGAGATATCCAAGGAGTAGCTGAAAAAGAAGGAGTACAGGGCAGCTCCCTTCCAGAGAAGACACATGGATGTGAGAAAGAGATCCTGGAGCAACCAGGTCTGTAGCTTTGTTCTCCCTTCATCATTTCTGTGTGCTTACATTTCCCAAAAGCTGGATGCTGAAACTTTGCAACTCCTTTGTTGGTTTCTTGAACCTCCACCCCCATTTTGCCTCCACAAACAGGATTTTTTTTCTCACTGCATTGGCTGGGATATAAAATCTGCAGTGTTGGCCTTATTTTCACCAAACTCCTGAATCCTTTTCCCACCCTGCAAAACATCAGTGGGAATAGCCCCATTAATTTCATTGGTCCTCTGCCATCAGCTGGCGTTATTAACAGCAGTGAGTGAAGGATCTGGAAAAATGTTTTTTATACACTGTCAGCCAGGTAGAAAGGTGGCAAAAGGAGTGCATTAAAAATCAGCATTTATTTGTCAATATCAGAGTGTGCACTGTCAGTAACCTCTGGCTACATTGTTTTATCATGTCAATATTTCATAGCATCATAATGCTATTATACGGCTGACTAATGGGAATGGCTATTAGCAGTGTTGATGTAGTTTGAAAATAGCAATCCATATTTTATGGACCAGAAAGAGACCAAGCCTTTACCTTAGACCTTAGCAAGCATAAAAAGGGAGATAATGTAAATGAAATTTACCTTCTCATTTCCATCTTCCCCCAATTAGTTCATAATTCACATATTGTCCATCTGCTTTCATGCTTTGAATGCACTTACACAAATTAAAATATCCTGAGGAGGTCTGTTGAAAACTCATCCTTTTCTAGGTTGAGGTAACACAGACAGCTCTGCTCTGCAGCCTTACTAAATCACAGCTGTCCTTTATGTTGTGGGCTAGGCAGTATTTTGAATGATTTACTAAAGTTACCAGCTGAGGATATGGACCATCACTGCAGGGTGGCTTGGCAGGCAAGAGCATGGGACTGTGATTCCCCAAGGTCTCAGCTGCTGACCAGAATACCTGTGGCCGCAGTCAGGCTTGGGGCAGGTGGAATAGTTTAACTGTGAATGTGCAGACCCAGATCTTACACATTGTGCATTTGATTTAATGTAGAGTCTTCTTTCAGGCACTGGCCATGTTCACCTGCCTGAGTATGCAAAAATATGGAAAACTTTGGTGCCTAGCAAAGAAACACACAGCTCTGTCCAAAATTCCAGTTCCTCTTAGCTAAAAATGCAGCTCCCCCTCAGCTAGGAAGGCCAGGAGGAGACATTTCTGCTCTGAATCTGTGCAGGTTTCTAATACACCCTCTGGAGGGGCCAAGAAAAAACCTATTAGGCTGTAATCGTCCATCTTCTGCACTAACCCATTCTAGACCTTCATGAAGTTAAATCTATGACATTAAAGAGAAGAGAAATGAACATTGCAAATGGCCTGTGAATAGCCTGACTCTGAAAAGCTGCCATAATGTGGTTTTACACAGGCCGACTAAATATACTTTAATAGTAACCTAATGGTGGAGCTAGAAATTAAATAGATGGTGTGTTAATTAGGTATTGGTTAATGCTATTATTTCACTTCATTATTCCATATTCCACTGCTGAAAACTGGAATCCACCCTGGTGCACAGAGGCTGAAGTTGTCCCAGACAGCGCAGAGCTGCAGAGGATCCCAGACACGTAACCCTTCCACCCTCCTGAACCTTTTGGTGTGTGACACAAACACATTTACTCAGTGAGAAAAGCTGGAATAACACATCTGAACTTTGCTTCCTCAGCAATTAACAGTGTATTATTAGTACATTATGAACTTTTTCCTAAGGAAAAAAAAAATCTCCCCAAGCTAGAAGATCATTAGTAAAGTATTTAGAGAAGGTGATGGGAAGATTTCGTCAAGACATCCCATTAAAATGTTTTACATTTTTTACCTTGGCCTTTATTGTCCTCATTACACAGTATGCATTATTTATTAAAAATGCTGGCCACACAGTAGTGGGCAGCAAATTGGCCTTTAAGCTAAGTATTAATGAACAAGTGTTAAAACTTCCCCAGAAGGGGAGGATTTGGAAATGCAGTGGTCAGCCTGCTGTGTCCCAGAGAGATGAATTGTCAAAATTCATTTTACATGATGGCCACACTCCATGCGAATGCAGTGGGTCATCAGTGCTGAGGTAAACTTCGTGGAAATAGTGGTAAAGTAACTTAAATTATTGAAACTGAATTTATCCCAAGGCTTCTTTAAACTCCTTTGTCATGAGTGTTTCCCTTTGGATCAAGGCACTAACTGTACACAGCATTTTCTTTGATACAGTCATTGGTCCAGTAATGGGCAAGAGTTACACTGCATTGTCACAACCGTCAGTTCTAGAAAGAAAAGGAGGAGAATGTAACAGATAATGAGGTTTTCTCAGAGGAAAAAAAAAAGTCTTATGTATTTGAGTCAGCATTGTGGATGCTCAAATACTGGATGGTTTTCTAGTCAGATTTTACATTTAAAAACCCCTTATTTTCTTTTTTTTTTCACTTGAAATCTGATGTTTTATTGTGCTAGTTATGACAAAAACTAGTTTCTTTTTTATCTTTTTTTTTCTTGGGATGGTTTTTTGGGTCTTTTTTGGTAGTCATGTCATGTTTAAAAGCCTACGCTTTCAAAAACAATTGGCATGCCTTCACCTGTCCCTTGGGACGTTTTATTAGCTCCTGATTCACAGTCAGCCCAGGCCTCTGCTCTCTGGCAATCAATTCTCTTGGGCAGCCACCCAAAAAGAGCAACTAAACCCAGCAATCTCGTTCTGAAATCCAGAGTGATGTGCTGTCCTTTGTACCATCAGCTGTGCTGGGGAGGATGTCAGCATCCCTGGGATGCCTGCCTGGAAGTGCTGCCTTCCCTCCTGAGCCGAAATGGGGGTCCAGCACCAGGGGACAGGAGCCTAGCTTCAGTGACATGGTATTTCAGCCCCTGGGATCTCACTCAGCATGAACAATTGCAGCTCATGATTTGTAGGATGGGACAATCAGATAATTTTCTTCTGTCACTGTTTGACTGTCAGCACCACTTAAGCATTTCATTCCATGCAATCCATGCGACTGCAGTCTATATTCTTCTTAAACTTTATAAAAAACACCCTTTGCATATTTTCAACTTATAGTGCTTTTAGAAAAGTTAATTTTCAGTCTTTTCTTTGTTACTCCTGGTTTATAATTTCCCAGCTCCTGCCATGACACAGCTACAAATCCTCTGATTCAAAGCCTGCACCATCAGAGACCAACAGCCGCTTATCCGAGCAAGAAGGGAAGAACCTGCTCTTCAGTAATTAATGCAGGAACCATCAGATCATGTGAGACCCCAGGCTATGGAGGCATAATTCTGTAGGTAAAAATGACCCATAAGAGCTGCCCTGGAGCTAAATGCAGTAATCTTTACAGTAGGTTAGAATGAAAGAGCAGGCCAAAGGAAATGCCTTCTCCTTGCTCGTGTTCTTTACAGGCTGGTGCATGTCTTATATTTTAAGACATTTCAAGCCCTTTCTGTTCTAATTATGTACAATGGTCTCTTCCTCCCACCTCTTTATTTTTAAAAATTTGCAAAGATCCTCCTTTCAAGAGGATCTTTCTGTTGGCAATGGGCTTTGTAAGCTGCCAACTGTGAAACCTTCCTGTTTTATCTATTCCAAGCTAGCACTGCACTATTAAAACAACTCTATTGCTTTTCATGCCTCTCAACTAGCTGGGTTGGAGTGCTGCAGGAACAGTCTTGATCACAGAGTGAACTTTAAAAGCATATGATTTAATCTAGGAAATTTGAATGGAAATATTTTAGGGCAATATTTTCACTTTTTCTGGTAGTTAAAAGGCATTAGGAAATGTTAGCTTGGAGAACAGAGTGCGAATAAAGCATTTGTACAACACAGATAAATTATTATCACCCCATTTTACTGAAACAGAAATCATAAGGTTTTTTTTTTAAAGAAAATTGTAAATATGAATTTGTAATCCAATATTTATTGGCCTAGGTTTCTTCAAAATATATGGTTTCCAAATCTGAATTTAAATATTTATACTCTAGCACATATTCCTGATATAGCTAATATAAGTAATATATTTATCTTTCAAGGCAGCAATATTTTTTCACTCAACCTTGACTTTCAAGTTAAATATGCGGGTGGGAAGTGGTGCTATCTGGAGGTTGTTGTCACTTATTTCTATGTAAAAATCAAGATAATTCCAACTGCTCTGTTAAGAGGTAGCATTTTTTATTTCTGTGCTCCAGCTGATCAAGCAGATTATAACAGTTCATTATTACTTTTCATTTTCCTACCTTGAGTTAGATTTTTGTATGCACCTTCCAAAATGAGGAGGTGAATTTCCACAGCCACTGGAACTGTTAGGAAAAAGTTTTAATGATAAATTATGATTTTTGCTCTAAAAATCCAGGATAAAATTTTCATACACGTGAAGTCTGTCTTGCATCATTCTCGCACTTTAAGGGGCATATGATGGGTATATATTTAGAAAAGCATGAGAGAGATTTAGGGTAACTGAGACTCTTGTCCATATCTCTGAGTAGGTGGAAACATCTGTTTCCGTAGGACATTTTTGATGGATCCCTGAAATATTCTTGTTTGGTATTAAATCCAGTGCATTTATAGCCACTTACTACTGCTGAGGAAGTGATCCTGAGACCTTCCACTTCTTGTGTTTCCAATCCTCAGTTTTGCTTTGCGCTGAACTCTCTTTTTATCAAATAGAATCCCTAGATACAATAAATTTTGCTTTATTGCCCTTGTGCTCGAGGAATAACTTTTTCTCCCAGACAGGCCTTTCCTCCATCAGTTTTTCTTCCTTTCTTTCATATTTCACTCATTCGTACAGCACAAGCAGATGGCAATGGGATTTTTTTCCCCTTTGAGGTGGCCGCTTTTGCCTGCACTGGTGTCTTGGTCAGTGACTAAGGGACTGTGTGCTCACTGCCTGGGGAAAGGATGGATCCCTTTCAGCAGCTGACTGGCTGGGTACATGGGGAAGGAACATGCCAAATGGCATTCTTGTCCTGGGAAGCAGTTTTGTGCTCTTTTGGAAAGTGACAATGCTGGTTTTCTTCTCTCCTGCTGGGGAGGTTTGAGCCAGCTCTGGGAAACAGCCCAGTCAGCTCTTAGAAAGATGTGGCTCCAAAACTGATCCTTGTCCTTATTGTCCACATAGCACAATACGTATAAACTCTCACGTTCAGAGGTGCTGCTTTGTGGAGCGAGCTCACGCTGGGTTTCACTGAATTTTTGCATGTGCAGCCCACCAATTAGTCCAAAA
Organism: Callaeas wilsoni; assembly: GCA_013398955.1. NCBI lineage: Eukaryota > Metazoa > Chordata > Aves > Passeriformes > Callaeidae > Callaeas > Callaeas wilsoni. The sequence continues at coordinate 62,168 of VWPU01001702.1, read as the reverse complement.
ATAATTTCAGGGGCTGAAGATTCTGCAGCTGCACCTCATTCACTGTATCTTGAGCTCTTCATACTGGAGGACAGCAGTGGAAAGTCTTCCCTTCCCCCTTCCCAAAATGGAAAGTGTCTCATACAGCAGCTTTGCAAGAGAAGTATTATTCTGTCAATACAATGGCCCTTGGGATGTCAGTGGTAAAAGTTAAAAAATCCAAAGTCAAGAGAAAAGCCTAATACAGTTGCACTGACTTTGCATACACTTTGAATGAGCCATCACTGTGTCAATCAAGTGTCTAACACAGAGCAATCTCACAGTGTCAGTGCAAGCTCTGTGCTAAAATCAATGGCAGAGTTCCTATTAATATTTGGAATTTCTATTTTCTTAGACTCTTAAAGCTATTTTCATATCTCTTGAATATTCAGTAATGCATGTGAGAAATATTGCTGCTCTTCAGCAGTCTTGTTTTCTGCATTAGAAGTTGTGTGACAGTAAAGGGTTTTTTATAAGCCCACTTGCTGTCTCCTTTTTTTACAAGGATGCCTTGAAAAGATCTCTGCTCAGCTCTGAGCACATATGCTAAAAGAAAAAAAATGTTCCCTATGTGGTGAAACACCCTGAGGTCTCTAAACCTGCCGTCACTGCCCCTTGCAAGCAAGAGTCCATGCAATTTTAGAGAAGAATTTAATTGGTGAAAGCTTGAGTGTTGGTACAGTCAGGCTTCTCTCTGCACCTCTACAGACAGCCCTGACCCAAACGCCTGCAAGAGCTCCCTGCACCAACCCAACCACCTGGAACTATCTGACTCCTCCTGTAATTCTGTAAACTATAGGGGGACTTATCAATGGCTTTGAAATCACTACCCAATGCCCCATGGAATCTCCCCAGAGCTGAGTTATAAGATGGGAAATGAGAGACAGCAAGCAGGGAATATCGTTCCTCAGCACGGTATAGCTGCCTACCCCACCAAGGGAGCAGAAGGAGAAGCAGCACTGAGTTTCTGGAGATAATGCTGGCACATCAGCATTAGGCAATAATGGGGAATGTATTCCTCATCCTTCTTCTCCCCCAGACAGCTAGAGGTGATACATCTTTTGGCACTGTCAGCCTAATCTAGGTCAGTCCTATTGTCAGGCTCCTCAAATAGTACCTGTCCACAGTTAAAATTTATGTTGGAAAAGCATTAATGCAAGCTTTTAATAAGATGAAGAATTTAACAGTATGCTGTTATCTGGAGATGATATATTTTATATACAGGAGACATATTTAATTAGCTCTCGAATAGGCAAAGGGGCTCATGCAGAGTGGCTGTACCTCCACTGCTTCTCTTCTGTAATTAGAGACAGCAAATGCAAAGCACATATTAACTTTTCTGGTGGCTGAGCTGCCATGTGCAGACCTTCATACACACTTCTGCTCAAATATAAATTAGCCCTTGTGAAGTATGCTCCGTGGATAAATAAAAAGGAGAAAAAGGACTCCTTGAAGCTTCTCTGTTAGGTACCCACAGCAGGGGAGGAGCCAGGAGCTGCATGACCTGCAAGCAGATCAGGTCCTGCAGGGAGGAGGACAACCCAAAGAGCTGGGTGAGCTGCTCCTGGTCCAAGGCCCTGCCTGCACTCAGAGCCACCTCTGCAGCCAAACCTTTCTCATGATCATCTGGTGGGAATGCAGGGAGCTGGGCTGTTCCCATCCTTGTGAAACCCTTCCTTTCCTCCTGTTCAGCCTGTTCCAGAGAAATGATGTTCAAACACCCATCAGAAGTGAGGAGGTCACTTCCCTCCTGCCTGGGAGATGCTCTGGAGTCAACAATGTGGGTGAGGGCAAGTGACACTGTCAGCTGGAGCTATCACTGACGGTCCTGTGCAGGCTATTACAAACACCACTTCAGCTGATGCCATTTCTCCCCCAGCCCTCCTCTCTTCCTCTCCATGCGTTGCAGAACCAGGAAAACACACATTTCACTCATGCTGAGCAGTGGCCAAGCACGAAACCCTGTGAGCTTTTCTGCTCATGGCGTACAGCCCACGCCAAGGCTTTGCTCCAGCCGGAGGCCCACCTGTGCATCAAAATGAAGTCCACGTTAGAGTCAGAAGGTTGCAGGGGTGAGTGTGGTGCTAAATGATCCCACATTGCTTCTCCTCCCTTATCTTTCCTGCCCAGGAGATGGTAGATACCCTTCACTAACAATGTGGTGTTTCTTTGAGCCACATCCAGCCCGCTCAGCCCCGTGCACACCTCGGGGTGCTCTGTGCCACCACGAGTGGGGTCACATCTGGCTGAGGGACGGTTTCACTTGGACCCCATTATGTGACAGCCAAGGTAAGCGCTGCTTTGCTGTGATTTTTGTCTCTGGCTGTGACCTTTTTCTCTGAGGACAGCTTAAACACTCTGTGAGGGACTTTTTATGCCAAAATGCTTTGTACGGATTGGTGATAGCCAGCAAGTCTCTTTCGGAGGAGACACATTTATTAATGCACCGCCATGTAATATCTGTATAGAGAAAAGTCAGGAAAAATACTTCAGTTCTCTCATAATGATGATATATCTGAGGTTAAATAGAAAAATATGTTTTATAAATATAGTCTTCTAGGCTATTAAGGCTTTTCTCCTGGCTGAAAAGATACAAGAAATCACCATAAACTAACTAAATTTAAATGGCTTCTGTTCAAAAAAACCAGCTCGCTATTAATAAGTTGTTGAATAACAGGCATTTAAAGAAAGGCATAACTATGGTATTAAATAGATAAATGTAAAATAATCTGTGTGCATTTAAATGTGAAGATCACATTAGGAGTAGAAAATTACAAAAATTTAAATACTGTAGGAGGTTGTTATGTAGGTAGTCTATAAAAAACAGGCAATTTGGAATTCCTCTAAAGAACATAAACCCTAGATAGAGCTGCTAGTTCCTTTGATAAAGACAGGTCTCAAGCTGAAGGTTTGATGTATAAAACCCCCAAAAGGTGTCTGAGCTATCTTTTTCTAAGGGATTATATAAGATAAAAGCTTGCACTGTAAGTCCCTATTTTAAGAAACAGAGTTGCTAGGAAGTTGCTAATACGAAAAGGCTAATTGTGCATGCAATGAAAGTACTGCTCCATTCACAAAATAAAGTGCTAACGTTTTAATAAGGGCTGAAAATTTGTCTGCTCAGGAGCTGCTGCAGGGTGTATGTCACTCGGGGGCTGCTGCCTCCTTCCCCTGGCACCGGGGCTGCTCCTTGTCCCATTTCAGCACTGGGATGTGCCATGGACATCATGGAAGTGCTGTTGTCACTTACAGAAGTTGGGGGAATAAGAGGGATATCCAGGTTTTGTACAGTTCAGTCTTCCCAAACTGTTCACATCTCAATTACCTACTTCTTTTATTCAGTTCATCACGTTTTCTTCCCCTTCCAGCTTCCAGCTTCCCCCCCAGAGTTCCAATCTGCCTGCATCAATTAGCTTGCTCGCCCTGAGATATCTTTTGGATGTTGGGACATGGCTGGCTGAGACACAACATAGTTGCTCAGCACTTTTCTCGCTGTCAGAGAATTGAGGTTTTCATCCCCCAATTAATATTTCATATCTTAAAATGGGCTGCACCCCCATCTGGTTGTGCCTTCCTCATTCTGTGGATTAGGAGTGCAGACCTGGACTGAAAATTTAAGTGGTGCCATTAGCTGAATTTCTACAGTTTGTTGAACTTTGTGTAGGCTTCAGAGGCTGAACCCAAAGCTGGTGTGAAATGTCTTTCCTCCATTTTATTTGCTGATTCACGAAATCTAGACCCAGGAGGAGAAGTGTTTTGTGGTGAGGCCCTGGCACAGGTTGCCCAGAGGAGCTGTGGCTGCCCCATCCTTGGAAGTGTCTCAGGCCAGGTTGAACAGGGCTTTGAGCAACCTGGAGTAGTGGAAGGTGACCCTGCCCATGGCAGGGGGTTGGAATGAGATGGTCCTTAGGGTCCCTTCCAACCCAACACATTCTGAGGCTCTATGGTTTTGATTTGGGATGAAGGAAAAAAAGAGCTGAGTACAACTGGGATAATGGGAACCCTACACCCAGCACCACCACATGGCCCTGTGGCACAGGGCAGACCCCTCTTCTTTCCTCTCCTCTTCCTGGGGTGATGAATACATCTGGGTCAGACCATGTGATCCCATCCACAGCATTTTAAGGGCTTGTTTTGACCATCGAGGTCTCTTATTCCTGGCAATGCAGCAAATTATCCCTGTATATAAGAACTTGTATCAGAACTGGGGAACAGATTCTCAGCCGATGTAAATTGTGTCACTTCATTAATGTGGCTACTCTGGTGCTATCAGTATAGCTGGGTTGATGTACAACAGCTGAAAATCAGGCCCCAGAGCTTCCTTTTATTAAAACATTCTTGATCTGTAAAATAAAGTTGTGAATAAGATGCTGGTGACAGAAGGGGATAGCCTGCTTTGTAGTACCTTGTTCACTAACATTATAAGTGATATGGAAATTCAGTTGATGTTTTGCCTTTAAAATATTAGCTAAATCATTCTGTCAACACATATTTTTTAATACATATCCTCCCTGTCAGATTTTACACTTAATCTTGGAGTCTGCAGACAGCTCAACAGCATCGCTTTCTTCAGCGACTCCTGCACCAAGGTCTCCTTTTCTGTTATATTCAGCTCGCATCTGTTTAAACACAAGATACGAGATAAATGATAGTGCCAGGCTTAAACATACATCATCAGGACTCTGATGTGAGGCTCTGGAAGTGGCAGGCCAGATGGTGTAACACAAAACTCAGACATCACAGTTTGTCATGCCATGCTCCAGTCCACCGCACTAAAAAATGGACTTTGCTGTGCACTTAGTCAATCATCTCTCCGGTGACCAGAAAGCAGGGGTCAAAACAAGAGGTGGCGTGAAACAAAGGTTGTGGTCCTGCTCTGCAGCTGTTCAGCCCTCCAAATCTGGCCATCGTCCTTGCTAGCTGCAGAGATGGAATTGCAAGTGAAAGGAAATATTCCAGATAATATCAGTCGATCTGAACAACCACTCTGACTTTTTTATTGTTAACATAAAAGAAAACATGTTTATTAATTCTGCGGAACAGAGTCAAGAATATAAGAATCTGTTTGGAATAATGCTGCATTAGGGAACTGGTTTTTTTGGAGGACACCAGAGATCAACATGTAAATAAGTTCCTGTGATGTTTGCTGTAAGGGAACTATGTAAATGCCATTCAGAGAAAAAAAAAAAAGTAACTACCTTGCTATATTTATAGGAAAAGCATTCATCAGAGAGAAGAGAGGAGAGGGAGAGCCAAAAGACACTAATTTGAATGAAAGTTGTTGGCATTAATTTTGATTTATGATATACAACCACATTTGAAATGTGGCCACACTTTACAGTTTTTACATGCTGACCTCAAGACTATATTTAGAAGCCAGTCTTGCTGCTGAGCAGGACTCAAGGTGGTATACAAGGAACTTCTAGGAATAAGTGTATTTCATGTTCATTAATAATCAAAACACTTGTATTTGGAGGTTAATTCATCACTACGTTACTTCAATTATTCTTGAGTGCAAGTTCAGTGAAACTTGAGAGTTCAATTCTTTTGAAATAATTTGAAAACCTACAGTACAGGTGCTTTGCCCCAGTTGTGTATCAGTGCAAATCCTGGAATAATATGGCAGTGAACCGAGCTTGTGGTGCTAAAGGCGAGGAAAGCAAAGGAACCACAACTTGCATCAACAGAGCAAACACCTTCCAACCCCACTGAATTTGAAATGTTGCTCCTAGTTAGTAGAAGAATAAGCGTTATATTATGCAGGGCAGGTTTGTTTGTTAAACTCTGTCAGCTGGGGAAAAACACTGCATGGGAATTTGCTTTCATTTAGCAAGGTAAGTTACTCCTTGCATTGCTGCACTTTGCAGTAGAAGAGAAGGTTTCTTTGCTAATAAAATGCTCATCTCTGAGAGATTTTGCTTTATCAAGCAGCAACCTTAACATGTGTGTGAGGAGTGGAAAAGATTCAAATAAAACAAAGCAGCACTTATAAAAATTTTCTTCAATTTACTATTCTTTCTGTATTTTCAAACTGCCCTGAGCAGTTTGGGCTGAGCGAGAGGCCAATGTACCTTTACAGCTTGTTTAGCAACATTTATCTATGCACTGTGAAATTCAGTTTAACCCAAAATGGGACTACAAGGAACTTAAATGCTTTACGAGGCTCCTGCTATCCCCACAGAGGTTACACTTGCTCAGCTGTGCATGTCCTTTGAACCAGGTAAAGGAGGCACTGCAGGAGCAAAATTCTGCATCATTTGGAAAAAAAAGAACCCCAGACGCAGAGTTATCTGTGAATACAAGTGAGTGGAATTGGTTTTAATTCTTTACTTTACAAGGAACGGATAATTATTTGTTGCCTAGAAAGAAATTTTTGGAAGTGCCTGTTGCTAATACAGTTAACTTTTTGGAAGAGGCCAGAAAATGTAGAATCAGCCTGTTTTGAAAGTGTAGAGTTAAGCTGAATTGTATTTATGGGAGCAAACCACCAAGAGCCCATTGGTATTTTATAGAGATTTGATTTGATAGGTTATTGATTTTGGCTTCAGGGGATATAGACCCCGTTGAGAAAGTATCAAACTCACACTGAGTAAAATTGTCAAAAGCCTTAAAACCAGTAGTGAGGGACTGGCTGGCTCTCACTGCAGCGCTTCAAATGGAGTGGGGAAGATATGCCTTATTGCCTTCAGACCTCTGGAAGCAGTTATGTGTATTAAATACTGGAATAACTCGATATTTTAAAAGCTTATACGCTCATCCAAGTAAAATGGGTTTAGAAGACTGCTGGGAGTTTCATTATTTTATGGCTAAATCGATACCCAGATTTATGCCTTTTGGACATAGAAACTTGAATTTAATTGAGAAAATGGATCTAATGAGGATAGACATTTTTTATGCAGGTGCCCTTGTTTAAAAACACACATGCACACAGTTCTGTACCACATAAAAAAAAAAAGTACGACTTAGTTTTAAGAGCTGAGTAGACCCACCAGAGAGAGTGACACACCCTGAAAACCGGGGAACAGGCAAAGAAACAGTAATACTTCTGAACTCCTGAGAATCCAAAGAATTTTTTGTTGTTTCTGAATAAAAAATTAATTAGTTAGCACAGAAAAGCAAATTATTTTCCAACATAGCAGAAAAATGAATGGCCAGATGACAGTAACCTGGCTATCAAAATCAGCACTACTGCTGATTCAAAAGCAGCATCACTATTTCCTATTTGCCCGCTCTCTGGCAAGTGTGTGATATTTATGGCACACTTTCCCTAATACAAGCTATTATCTGTAGTGATGAAAATCAGAAGGAAGCTATATTCAATATATTTAGCTAAATTCTGCTCCCTGTATGGAATCAATTTTTAAAAAAAGCCCCAGACAAGAATGTATGCATGTGCTTAATTTTATTCCTGTCTCCAAGACCAACTTTAGACCACTTGCTTTGCCAAATCGAAATCAAAATGCAGAGTAACCCCACTGACTTCAGTGAAATAACTTGTGATTCAGTCTCATATATTTGTCTCACTATGTGTTTCATTGGCTATAATAAGCAGAAACTATTTATGACACAAATTTCCTGGACTTTTACAGGCACAATTAGCACTCTGAAGGGCAGAAGAAAACTCAGGAAAAGCTAAAAAGTAAAGAAACGGAGATGGAGAAATCATTAACATTTCATTTCCTCTATACATGTGCACACACACACACACACACACACACACACACACACACAAATGACTCTCCTCGGGGAATGTACACATCCTGAAAATCTAAATTACACACTGAGAATAGGTTTGTGTTGCAATGTACTGCAAGAAATTTTCAAGTTTGTAGTTGGCAAGAAATTAGCATTTACTATATAGAGAGACAACATGATGGAGTATATTTTGCTCTTTATGCTAAACTTCCATTGATTGCCATGGGAATATTCTATGTGTGGAAAGGCGGTAGGAGCTGTGCCTTTAACAGTAAACAACAGTGATAGTCAGAGATGTTTCTGCCTGCACTGAAATGAAGTGCTGATAAAAAAAGTCTGTGTTCTTATTGTTTAAAACCCACAGTCGATAGATTTTTATTTTCCCTACTGACTTGAAGAGTAAACTTCTATAAACAAAATGTGACGTGCCTATCTTATTAAATGTAATTTAAATGAGCGCTTGGAAAAAAACCCGAAGAAGCCTTCAGTGAAAAGACTCAAGGATGGGACTTGGAAAGTCTCAGGTGACACTATTTTTCCAATGTAGTTTCAGGTATGGTCCTTGAGTTTTCTTCTCCTTGCAGAAATATCGGGGAGCCAGGTTCACATGAGGTGCTTGGCACAGCGAGGGGAGAAGTGGTGAGCCAGCTCGGCACAGTGCCCACTGAGCTGCTGTGCTTGTGGTGGGTCCCCATGCTTTGGTCACCCCTACCCAAACCAGGTTTGACCTGCAGAAACATGAGAATGGTGCCTCCTCCCTCCCCTGAACTCCCCTGCATGCCAACCAATATCTGTTTTCTTTCCAGCCAGCTGGGAATTTTAATGGCCCTTAATGGGATTGATGCCTAGGCTTCATGGGTGATGCAGTCCATGGTGTGCCCTCCGCCCAGCCAGCCAAGCCAACCCGACACCACTTTCCTTGGCAGCCAGAGTTGTCCCTGAGGTTTCTGGCAGATTTGGGTGCAGGTATAAGCCCACACAGAGCACAAGTCCACAGCCCGCAGCAGCAAACCCCGGGGAGAGGAGCCAGCGTGGCTCGGTGGCCGTCGGGATCGCACTCCACCGTCCAGGCTGGTCCAAACATCCACAGATGTGCAGCTGCAGACATCTCTGTAAATAGCTCCCAATAAAAATAAATTTCCAGAGTGAATAACTGCAGGCTCTGTGCTTTGTACCTATTACTGCTCGCTGTGCTGAGAGAAATTCCCCAGCAAGTCTTTCCTGTTTTATTCAGGCGAGCAGGTTTCTATTGGAGTTAATGGCATGGCTGTCGTGTACGCTGAGCTGGATTTGCACAGGGTTTTGCCCCAAGTAATTTTATAGGCAAGTGCATCCCATGACGAGCTGATCAGATGTCCTGCACAACTGTACAGCTTTGTCCCACGACTCCTGGTGTGAAGCCTGGCTGTTGCTAACTAATTCTGCAAGTGCGGTGTGCTCAGGAGGAATTAGCTGGTTTTAAAAATAGATTACTTCCTGTCACATCCCAGTATTTTTACTGAGTGTTTTTCGCACTAATTTTCTGTGTCTCACTGATGCTGACATTTCTGAAGGTTTTTTTTTTTTTTTTAAACAGCATACTATTAGGGGAAAAAAAACAACCCTGGAAAAAAAATCCGTAAGGATAGTGCCAAGGAGCTGTGAAGTACTGGAAGAATGAATGTTTTTCTGCATTGATGAGGGTTCAAAATGGATCTAATTTTCCTGAAGTTTGCATGAATCTGGAACACTTGGGGGAAAGAAATCACTGTAATGACTATTAAAATCTTCCAGGCTGGTTGTGCCTCTACGATGCAAGGACCAGTTCAGCATCTCTGTGTCAGGGACAGTCCTGAGGCAGAACAGCATTGCCCAGGGAAGGCTGACCTCTACACAGGTATGATACAGAACGAGCCCAAGTTCTAAACTTCTGCCATAACCTCACCTTACTGAACCCACTCACAGCAGTATTGGGGTGTAAACTACACACTAGAAGGTAAAGGATCCATTTTTGCCTGTTAGTGTCAGATTGTAATGGGATACTTGGAATGGCTCTGACAGTCCCATCCTGTCTCCCCTACAAAGAACAGGCGAGGACTATTCATCTGGCCTCTCAGGGAAGGAGGAGGCTTTCAGCATCACGATTAAATCTATCTAAACTGCTTAAAAAGGAGTCTGCACTTTCATGCTAGATCAATTTGCATTAGGTTTTTGCCAAGCAATTTTTTTTCAGGCATGTTTTTTTGCTTTATTCTGTACATGAATAGCGTCCAGGTAAAATATTTTTAATTCATTTCAGGCTGGATTAGTTATTGGGAAAAAAAAGGATTTTTTTTTTTTCCTTGTTGTTACTTGATTTAATTAGTGCTCTGTTTTTAAAGTGGCAAGCCAAGCTTTGCCAAGTCTGGCTCTCTGACTCATGCTAACAGGGTTTTACAGCCCCACCTGCATCTAAAGAGGAAAAAAGCCCCAAAGCTTTATTTTTAACTCCACGTACATACCTTGTCCACTCCAATAAAACGCACAAATGTCAGCACCCTCTGCCTGCCCGGCGCTGGCCTGGGGGGAGCAGTTGGAGCCCACCAAAACTCACATCCCGAGGGATCCGTGGGACATCACTGCTGCAGGCAGGGAGGGGGCAGGCAGGGAGGCTCACTGACATGCTCTTTGCTATGGACAGTGTGTAAGTGAGCCTGAGGGGGAGAGAGCTTCCATTTTTGTCTTATGAATTTTGTATTTTCTTCTTCTCCTCTAGGAACTTGCACCCCTCCAGAAGCAGGGCACCGCGTGGGTGGAGCTGGGGCTGCCTGCAGTGGTGACCCAAAATCTCATTTACTTACCCAACATCCATGTGAGAGCTGTGAATGAGAAAAGGTGCACCTGCAAATCCCTCTTTTTTTTCCTCCCTCTTTTCCCTTTCCCAACCCAAATGCTCCTTCTCGCTCCTGGACCATGTCCAGATGCTGATGAAGGCTGTTGGGGTATGGATGCAGTCCTTTTCCCACCTCACTGCCCCTAAGGCAGGTCTCCCTCCTTCACCAGGACTCTGGGTGTCTAAACCTTTAATCCGATTGGAATAGTGTTGTGCTTAACATTGCTAAGGCCTTTTGCAGGATGAGACCTATTTTGACAAATTTCCTCAGTTTGAAAAGGCTTGTGGTGAAAAAATACCTTTTTAAAAAATATGGAACCTATCCATGTTTTGACTGTTAATTTTTTTGTTTTGCTTTGAAATCGTCATTACTTTCTTCTTTAAGCTAAAACCAGTAAAAAATTGTAAGGTAAAAAAATTGAAAAAGAGGTTTCAAAATTACCAAAATTAGTGATTTGCTTTTTTTCTTTTTTTTCCTTCAAAACTTTGCTTTTTTTCCCAGTGGTCGGCTCAGAAATTTTTATTTTTTTAACAATGATTTCTTTCTTCATCCTGAACAGAGAAAGAAAAAAAAACACTTTGAGGTCAAAACCTCTGAACCCCAATTTCCCAGGCTCTGCCCAGAGCAACCCTCCCGTGAAGGTGCCGTGGTCTGCTCCCCCAGAGGGTCTCAAACTGCTGTGCTGGAGGGCAGGGGTGGGGAAGGATGCTCCAGGAGGTGACTGATTCCTTCCTCTTGCATCTCTCAGGACCAGGACAAGCCGGCACAGGGTTTTTCTATTCACCCCATGCTTTGCCTCATCCCTTTGGCCTGCAAGGGCCCCAATCCTGCTCTTCCCAACGCCGCTGGCAACCTCCCTGCTGGCTTTGGCAGGAACGGGCCTTTTGCTGTTGAATTTTTTTCCCTGTCAATCAGTTACTTTGACATCTAAATGTCAAATGACACCACATGGCATTTTTTTTTCCTTTTTTTTTTTTT
>VWPU01001702.1:0-50614 GCA_013398955.1 Callaeas wilsoni | reverse complement strand
TTTTTTTTTTTTTTTTTTTTTTTTTTGTGCTTGTAATTTAATTGCAAGTGCAAAATGGTGGGATCAGTGTGAAGGGTTTCGAGAGAATGTATCATTAGCAAATTCAATTAGCTGGCACTTGTGCCTGCTGGCATGGAGGGCTCTGACGGTGCCAGAGAGGCTGGTGCTGCGCAGAGGGGGCCACGGCAGCTCTCCCAGCCTTCCTGGCTCACCTTTTCTCCCTACCCTCCAGGAGCAGGAGAGCCACCCCTCCTAAACAGCTCAGGAGAAGAGGCTGCACAGTCAAATTCTCCCTCTGCAACGATCATAACACAAGAGCCTGTCCCGCTTCCAGGAATTGTCTTACTGTACCAGCAAATCAGCATTTCTTCGATTGTAACAGCTTTCCTGGAAATAGTGTTACATGACATGCCCTCGCTGCCTGTCTCGGTGTCAATGAGAATACAGCAAAGCTCGTGTTTTCCATTGTTGAAATACGAGCATAAATCTTTCACTAATGCACTGCTGTCTTTTATTATAACAGTCACTGCAGCAGAGAAAGGTACGTCAAATCTCTCCTTGTTGGTACAGTCAGTTGTTGGCATTGCCCTGACATGTTGTTTCTTTCCTTAAAATGGCTTTGTAAAGGGACTAAAATGAGTTGCTCAGCCTCTGGCAGCACCTTTGCGTGTTTTGACAAATCTGAGCATTCAATGTTGTAGTTACGAAGGTTCAAAACAGTGGGGAAACAGAGCTGTAATGACAGGTTTTGACAAAAGTCAGGCCCGAGTCAGAAGTGATGGTTCTGGATCTCTTTATCAGGGCAGATCCTGCACTGGTACCTGCATGAGGGGAGGGGTGAGGGCAGGACCTGGGCAGGGATAACCCTTTGGTTGTGGGATGGCTGGGACCATCCGTCCTGCACCTTCAGGATGCTTGTCCATCCTCTGCATCACCTGCTGGTGTGGAGAACCACGTCCTCCCTGGCAGTCACCTGCAGGAACCCTCACTCCAGCCTGAGGGTGCCAGGAGTTGAAGGTAAGGAACAGCTAACTCAAAATCAGCTGTTCTCTGCAAAGGATAGATCTGGGCTGACCTGTGAGGGTCTGAGGTCCCCCCCAAAAGACTGCAAAGCATTTGACGTAGGTGTGAGGGAGCAGAAAGTCTTTGGCAAAGCTCCTTGGCATTTTTCAGTTTTTTTCTCCACGCTGCACAAGATATTTTATAGCCTTTGTGAGTCTGTAGAGAGGCTGGTTTCTGGCATGGGGTGTGCTGGAGGCTGCAGGCTGTGCTGAAGCCTCAAGAGTGCAGCTGGTCTTTAAAACCAGTTTTATAGGAAGGAAATTTTCTGGTCCCGCTGGAAGGAGGTACGGTCTTGTGACACTTAATGGAAATAGAGCAGGTTTAGTTTAGTCAAATGGGGAGTATTTCCAAGGAAACATAAGTTTTTTTACAGTGTCCCAAAGCCAAGCAAGTCCAAAACCTTTCAGTCCAATTGTCTTGCTTTCCCAGGCTAATTTTATGAGGAGGCCCTAAAATGTGAATGAGGAGTGATCTTGTTCGGCCTGAAAAATAAAATTAACGCCAGTATGAAAAGGGCTGAACCCCAGAGAACCTCAAATATCTTATTTTTTTTAACAGAAGGACGCAAAGGCTCAGATCAAGATGTAACTGAAGTCCATTTGGAATAAAGTATTTCAGACTTGCCTGTGGTTGCAAACCCTTTTTTAGTGCAATAAAGGAGAACAGTGATGGTCTTTCTCTTCTTTCCCTTGTAGGACTTTCTGTTTTATCCTGGGACATTTTCCCTCAAACGTGCTGTTTGTCTCAGGTAGGAAGATCCATCCCTCCCAAGTCAGCCTGTCCTTCCTTTTCTTTCCATTTTGTGCTTGGCACCTTTGCAGTTCTCAGGCAAATTTCAACCAAAATCTGTATCCCACTAGCCAGGAACAAGCCTGGACTCTACCACCTCCCTCCTCATGACTGCTGGTCAGGTTTCTTCTCTTTCTTGCCAGCAACTTTGGAGTTCATCTTGAGTGTCTGCACTTTTTGTTTGTGCCTTAAATGCGTTTTGATCCCCTCTCTCTCTCTTTCCCGCTCCAGCCCCACTCGCCAGCTCACCCTCTGGCTGCAGCCATTCCAGCTATGTCACCCCTGGGGTTCCAGAGGGGTTGTTAAAAGAGCAGTGACGACAAACCCTGGCTAACCTGGGTTGTGATGGCTGGTGGCAGTGGCTGCCAGCAGCAGCTGCTGTAGGTAAACCAGAACCCTGATATTTACACCATTTAAGTCGCCTCACTCCCCCAAGTGAATACCCACAGAGTTGCTGTCCTAGGTGTGACTGTTTAGGGTACAGTCCTCTCTGTAAGTTAGATATTCTCCCATAAAACAGATTTCAGCAACTTCATTCAACTTCTATATATAAAGTTTCCCTCAAACCTTTTTCGAACTAAGTCCTGTCTCCTCCCTAGGAAGCATCTGCTCCCCGTTGCCAAATTCTTCCGCGTTCCTGTCCCTTTGGTCGTGTTTTCTTTGAATCCTTTAAAAAATGTGCATTTTGGCTGTGCGGTCATGCCAAGGAGTGTGAGAGTTTGCACATTTCAAGCAGGGATTGGCCCATCTCGAATTGGTGCATCCAGAGAACCTGTCACAAGTTCCTTGAAGCACTTCTGCCTTCTGTTGCGCTGGCACGGAGCTGACGGGCGCTCATTTTGCATGTCTCGGCTCCGCGCTTGGCTGGGGAGGATATTTGCAAGGCTGGATATTTCTGGTTCTACTCCACGGAAGCCTTAAATGGAGTATTTGCTGTGCCCTGCCTCACGAAAAGGAGCCTCATAAAAAAACTTTGAAGGCTCCTGTTCAAAACCCTGATGTCAGACCCGCCTGGGTGGTGGTTTGTCTCTCTCCTGGTTGCTGAAGGAGTTTCTGAATTTTTTGGCTGTTGCCACGCTCCTTTAGCTCCCCTGCAGCTCTGCTGGCTTTGCCTTACCAATGGCTTTCAGAGGGCTTTTAATGACATTTCCTCTTACACCGCTCAAGCCACTTTCTCCACATGGATTCAAAGATTTGGAAGTGGCTTGCAAGGTGGTTTGGGCTATTTTCCACTGTGCGGGGCTGCACCGATGCTGTTCCCTACGCTTTGAACCACCCCATAGGGCTGACAGCTGAAAGTGTTTACGGTCTGAAACCCCAGAGCAGGTCCTTTTCCATGAAAGGGTTTCTTTGGAACCTTACAAGCTACATTTCTGCTTGTCCCCTTGGGACTTCTCCAGCAGGCGGTGGCAGAAGGAGCCTGTGCTGAGCGATTAGCAAACACCAGCAGCTGTAGATCCCTATCCTGCAGCAGGAGCCACATCCCTTGGGGTTACCAAGCCAGCAGTAATAGCACAGGGATGCAGGTCTATCTCCTGTCTCATCTGTCAGTGGTGACTTAATTACCTGGCACCTGGAATCCTCTTACTTACACGAGTAAGAGGGAGGAATGACTGATTTAAAACCTCCTTTCTCCAAATAGGTGCCGATTTTATGTTGCCGGATAATATTACTGGTGCCTTCTGACCTTAAGAGGGAGGAATCTAAGTTAAATATCAGGCATTTGGATCTTGGCAAAGTTCAGATTGCCAAAATGAAGGAATACAAATAGCTAGGAAGGCGACGCTGCGCCTTCCCTGGATGGCTGAACAAGTGCCATTAGCGCTTGAGTGTATTCCCAACTAGATATAAAAGGAATCGGGAGTGTTAAGGAAAAACAGAGTAAAGTGAATGCCTCTTACAGCTGTCGCAATGGGAAAGTTGCAACATTTGCTTGTAGGAAAAGATGCAGAAGCACACAGAGTACCTGTTAGCGCGAGCGGAGCCAGACTTGGGCAGGATTTCAAGTGTTACAGACACAATCCTGAAGGCTATATGCAGAGCAGCATGACTTTTCCATGATGCTGGTTAAGAAGACGTGCCATTGCAAATTTTTTTTTTTTTTTTAAGGCTGCCGAAGTTTTCTTGGGCCTTTATAGAGCAGATGTAGCTTAGGAGTGTTGAGTGCGCTAAGGGGACTGAACCGAGGGAGCGGCATCCTTGGCTGTGTTATAAACACGGCTTGTCCCTTGGCTCCCCTCGCTGCAGATCAGGTTTCTAGCTGAGAAATAAAGTTCTCTGAGGGAAAAAAATCCATCCTTGGTCCCTTTGTTCTGCTTTCCCATGGCAGACTGTGCAGTCTCGTTGTGTTCCCTCTTTTGTCTGTAGAATTAGGAGCTCTCTGGCTCAGATACAGTCACTCTCATGCCTATAAACAGGGGTTGTGACAGAGCCATTATGGGCAAAACCAGAGTGGTTTATTCCACCAGAGATTCTGGAGTTTGGGGAAAAGTGTTTGTTCATTTGATAGATTTTAGAGAATTAAAGACCTCATGCAGGAGGATTGTCAAAGAGAAGTCTTTCTGGAATAAAAAAGGAAGGTTTTTCTTCTACTTATTATTATTTAATATTTTAATGAAATGGAACAGAGGATTGACCTGAATCTCCAGGACTTTTCAGGCTTCCAGGCAAGGGCCTGGGTGATTCCTCTTTCTGTGAGCTGCCAAAGCCCTGTGGAACTCTCCAGGGAAATGAGTAGTTCCCAGTGCACATGGTGCTCCAAGGTCTGCTTTAGCAAGTGATCCTTCTGTCAGGAACAACCCTTTCACTGGAAAATTTATCCTCAGCCTCAGCTGGGATGATTATACAGCTTCTAAGGGTATTAACAAATAGTGTTGGTTCTGGCTTTGTCTTAAGAAGGTTTCTATCACAATTAATCTTTGCCTACTCTCCATCCTTTCTTGTTTCTTGGAACATAGAGCCATTGCTATAAATATCTGTGAGTTTAAATATGGATTTCTACGTGCACATATAGACCCAAGTGCACAAATGGACATTTTATCATATCATACCATGCTGTATCATATCATTTAATACAATATTGTGTGTCTGCAGTGAGAAGACACATTTTTCTGTCCTGGTTAGTCAAAGTGAAGCATCAAAGGTTAATTTCTTTCTGTCTGAAATTTGCACGAAGCAAGTTAGACATGACTTTACTGTGCCACGATAAACTTTGCATAGTATACCTTGTATAAAGGTAAAATACATTTTCCATGACTTAAACCTTTGTGGATCGGTGCTATGCTAAGGGCAATTAGATTTAACATCCCTGGAAGCTCCAAAGGCATTTTAAAGGACTCGCTCTTTTGTTCCAACTCTAGCACTCAAAAAGACTGAGACATTTTTGGAATAGGTTTTGATGGACTTATATGAAAATTTATATGACTAAGAATTGGATTTGTTCCTCTGGAATATTATGGATTATTTTTATGTGGGAATTACATAAATGTGCAGAGCTGCATGCAGTTGGCTTAATGTAGCTAAAAATATATATTCTGATTTCCATTTGGAAAGGCAGCTGGATTTTTCCAGCTTCCCCTCTCAGTGATGACTTTATAGTGTGTACGGGTTATAGATTACAAGAAAAATTGAAATGCATAGTAAAATCAAGGGGTTTAAAATGGATTAATATTTGATTATATCTTTGAGAAGATGAATACTGATGTGTGTCCTTCTCCACTCCTGATTTTGAACTGTGGTGAAATCCCTTACAAATAAAACTTATATCAGAGAGACCACCTGGGTGTAAACAAGGACAGGAGTGGGCAGCACATGAGGAAGCAGAAATCTTTGGGACCCGGGGAAAAGGCTCATCTTGCTTTCATCCCATGGCTCATTTGTCTCTGGTGCAGCAGAAATGACAAGGATTACCCCCCAAGAGAAAACTTCACAGAGCAATCGGAGATGACAAGTGAGGAACAACTGCTCTCAATTACATTACCCAAAGATACCCCATCTCTTGCTGCTTCTTAATCCTTTACCTCTCTTTCTCTCTCTCTCCCTCTCTCTCCATATATATATACAGGAGACTTTGTTTGACACAGTAGTATCCAAAAAATGCTTCTTGGAGAAAGATTTTTTCCATCTGTATTTTTGATGAAAAGCTTCATGAGGTGGAAGCTGAACTCTCCTGTTCCTAAAAGAGAACACATTAGAAAACCTGATCCTTTTATTTTAACTATTGTCTGTCTCATTTAACACTGAAACTTGATACATTTTGCTTCATCCTCCACGTGGAGCAGCACCAGGTTACAATACCCCAAAAGTTTTTAGGAAGTGGAATTGTGGTTCTGTGGGCAGCCTTGCTGTTCCATTAGAAGGGTCTGTGTGATGACTGTATCAAGTGATGCAGCACGGTGACTCTCTGCAGGGAAGAATGATGCAAATACACTGCAACAGAGATGAACAAAGGGTGTTCTTCTAAATTATCTGCACAATTGTTACTCACCTAGAACAAATATAGTATGAAACTGAGGAGCTGACAGGACGCTTCCATCAGGTTTTTAAATGCTGTGTGAGATGGAACATGTTTTACAGCATAAAACCAAAATTCTGCTTTTGTTTTGCTTCTTCTGTATGTTTTCTAAAATGGACGTGTCACTTTGGCTGTATAATCTTATCATATTTAGATTTGATTTAAATCCTGTCATTTCTTAGCTGTGCTTGCTAATGGAATCATTCATGCTTTTTATACAGTTGATCTAATAATATTTTCCTCACTGCTCTCTGGCATTATTTTTTACTTTGTAGGAAGCATGGCAAAACTGGCAATATAAATTGAGTCTGCGTTTCAATGACATTGATGGTGATTTTTTCATGCGTTTGGATAAGGTGAGGTTTTTTTTCCCTCTCTTTTTACCATGGTCATTTCAATGTACTGTGGTGTCAGCATGTGAATGACTGATTGATTTGCAGGATTCTCTAATAAGGAAGAAGACTTTTTCAGTATTACTTTGCTGCTTAAACTGCTCTGTTCATGCAGGTCATCAACAGAATGTCCATGAGATATCTTCATTCTTTTCTCTTTGTTTTATAAGCAATGTACTCATGTGATCTGTGAACTCCTCTGTTGGAAGTCCCTGGTCCTTCTTCAAAACAAGGGCAATGGTGTCTCCCACTGGAAAGCACTGGGAGATGGTAAGTCAGTGACTTTCAGCATTTTCTGATAGGAAGGTTTCTCAGATTTCAAACGAGGATTGGTGAACAGACTCTTCTCATTTACTGAGAATATATTTTTTTCTGGATACACTTAGAGAACAAATAATGGACTGTAACAATGACTGTCTCCGCTCCATTTTACACTTTCACAGCCCCCATGATGCCTTTAGTGATGGTGGGGGAAGAGGCACAAGCGTGGCCCTTCAGAGTGAGTTTTCTTATTTTACAGAGGGTCCAAGATGCCAAGAGCTACCTCAGGAGAGTGAAGCCCTTTACAGAAGCAGCAGATGCAGTTCAGCATTGCTCATTCTGTTGTGCTTCAACTCTGACCACAGAAGCGCGAGCTCTTGGGACAGAAAGTGCTCTGTTTACACTCAGACCTTGGCATTTTTCCTAAGGGTACCAATTATAATGGTGTTTTTTGTGATATGGGCACACATCCATTATGAATTGGCTTGCACCCACCAACTCATTTTGCACAGGCCATGGAACATCCATCAGATGGCAATGATTCCCATTCGTGTGCAATGTTAAGGAAATCTAGATCATTACCAGCAGGATAATGAATTCCATAGAACTGTTCCATTGTGCAATTATATGAAGTATGCTAAGAGAAAGGGCAGTTTCTCAGTAAAGTCCTCCTTTTTTTTTTCCTAAACCACAGGAATGATAGATTATTAATCATGATTAATGCTCAGTTACAGTGAATTATAGTGGAGCAGTGCCTGGAAATCCCAGTCCGCTTGGTAAACTCATTTTCTTGCATAATAGGAAACTTACCTTTCATTTAAGAGAACCCAAATAGATGAAGATGAAAGCAATGGAACCACCCATTTCATATAATTAAAAGAAAAATTTAATAGCTACATACATTCTTATTCCGACACTATTGAACTTTTTTTGATACTGTACAAGCATAATAGGAGAAATACAATTGCAAACTTCTTAATTGTTCCCGTATTTTGCTTTCTTCCTGAGAACCAAAGTCTTCTAGAGCTCAGCTGTAGCACTCAGCCTGAATCCCTAAGCAGCACTGGAGTTAAGGCAGAGTTGTGCATTGTCTGGACGTTTGGAAGATGTTGGTTGATGTTGTTTGGAAGATGGTCTAGTTGATGATTGCTCAAGAGAGTACAAATGATCAAAGTGATTTAGGAAGCAGAGGAAAGTCGAATGAGGTAATATAATATATTCCATCCCTCTATTTGGGGGTGTACATGGGATAATTTTTGCCAGCCCCACATCTAAGGGGCTCATTGTACATGGAGAGTAAGGCACCAGAATGACATTATGGAAGAGCTCATGGTCAATGAGAGAACTTAATATCCTTTGAGATAACTGATCTTTAAACTTTTGGAAGCCGTCAGAGGCTCTGCAATATTTAGCGAACATCATTTCCCCTGAAGTTTACATCCTAATCTGTATTGTGTTCTGAGAACAGAGTGAAAGGAGGTGAAAAGACATTTTTGTCTCAAGGATGAGACTGCTGGGTCATTTCCAAGAGGAGATCCTTAGAGAGCATCCCATGGTCCTTTCCTGTGGAAGGTAGCAATGCAGCTCTCTGTTATTCTCTCTGTCTCTCTCTTCCCCCAAGCAATCTGTCAGCGCATTTCTGGTGCCGGGGAGAGGCGTCGTGTCGGAGCGATGTTCCCGTTTGCAAAACGGGAACTTCTATTTGTTGTTCTCAGGAGCTGGTTTCACACGCTGACATCTCCCTGGGAGCACAGCTGAGTCCAACATGTTCCCAACAGCCATCCACCCAAACGCCTCCTACTCAAGCACCCAGACCTTCCTTCCCAGTAAATAAAAAATACAGAGACAGCCTCGAATTGTTCCCAATGCTTCGGTTTCACTGGAATGTCTACCCGTGTTCAGATCTGATAAATAGGTATTTTTCTGCACTAGGAAGTCAGTTTAGTGTGGGAATAGGATGGCTTTTCAAAGAGTTTCTGGAACAGTCGATGGAAAAGTCTGACTTTCTCTGGTGTCAATATATTTAAGTGTTCCTATGTCTCATGAAAATACAATGTTGCAATTAACAACTTTATGACAGAAAACAAAGTTATCATAAGCTGCAGATTCTACCGTGTTGTATGAAAGAACAGATTTTTCAAGGTTTCTGAGCAATGTGAGCAATGTGCCCTTGTACACTTTAGGCAAGGAGATATTGCTGCATTATTTAAAATACCACCATTCACTACAACGGCAGGTCTCAGTGTATCCCGGTGTGATTCCATTCACATTGCTGGGACATCCTGTCCAATCATGGCTATAGCTGTGACCATTGTAATTCTGTCTTTGACCTTACCCATGCCCTGTAGTGGACATGACCTCAGTATGCCAACCCATGGATTACAACACGAAAAAAAAATCTTTTTAATAATGATTCCTAGGAAAAGACTTGAAATATTCCTCATTTGTGCCAAAATCCCCAGTCCAGTTCCTCAGCTGAATGTGACCTCACTTGCCATGAGTTATCCCAGTGTGGCCAATGTTTTTTTTCTTGCAGACTCAGAACTGGAACAAGACATTCTGGTTTTAAAGGCAAATTCCCCATCTCTGATTCCCTCACTGACAACATTTTGGGGTATGGCACCCTCTGGTTTCCCCTCTTGGGCTCCTTCCAGCCATTGCACATGAAATTTCCCCTTTTGGAGAGTGGCATCGAGAGCAAGGACTGCCAATGTGCATCTTTGTTGGTACTTCTCTAGGAAATGGTACATGGAACAAGATTTCCCCTTTTCTGACTCCTAAATGTCTCGGGTCAGAGTTTTTATTCATAGATACTCACATGCCACTTCGTCAAGGACAACCTGTGGTAGAAAGGATAGAATGATCCAAGCCTCTGTGGCCTGATATGTAGCAGTGAGAGTTTAGCTTAGCTTTGGAAGGTTTAAGATCAAAAATCTGTGGGAGAATGCAAATTGAAGCATTAAAACTCAGCATTTCCCATCCTGGAGCGGGTGACCCAAACCAGTGCCTCCTGGATGGCTGTGGGCTGTGCTGTGGGTTTTGGGTCCAGCCCAAAACAGCAGGCTGGGGCTGGTGTGGTGAGGAAGGACTGATGATTTAGCTCCTTTAGGTGACTACAGCTCATGATGTGACAATGTAAGATAAACAAATCTCTTCTATTGCCCACCAAAGTCCTGGGAGGACCACAGGAATGAGGTGTTCTGGGCTGCTTGCTGCATTGCTGAGGTTTGTTGTCTTCTGATCACTAGGCTTTATAAGACGCCTGGACAAAGGTTGTTAGTGGTTCTACTTCTTGCTTTTTGAGTTTTTGAAAACATGGGTTTTCCAGAAGGGAAGGGGTAAGGACAATAAATTTGCATGATTTTTTTCCCCCATTAAATATTTGTGCACCAGGATTACTCTGATTAATAAACAAGTGGCTTACACAATTTTAGAAATGCTTGTCATCCCATTATCTTGCCCAGGATCATTGTTTGGGATTCCAGTTCTGCACTGAGATCAGTGGGGTTTTTGGGAGAAATTTTAGTGCTTGTACAAAGCAAACACTGACTTTGGTGTCAGTCTACAAATACCTAATGCAAGCAAGCAACTCTGTATTTTCCTCTGTGCTTAATACCTGTGTTCTGCACCCTCAGGCAGCTGAATTTACATGCTTTTGTTGTCATATGTGTAATGTGCAACATGTATTTCCTTTTTATTAATCAGACCTGCCATCATAAAAGAGATAGAGGGAGTTTGAAAGCACAACCAGGATAGATACTGTCATTTTGTAATCTTTTGTGCACAGGTGGAGATGCCTGTTTGCACTGGAATAGGTGGCAATATTCTGTTTCTTGCAGAAGTCTTTCAGGGGAAAATCAAGCAAAGGAGTTACTGGCTATCCATGGGGTAATTCTCCTCTGGAAGTGTGCAGTCAATTCCCATTTACGCTAATTACACTTAAGGAGCCCTTTCCTATAACTAATGAACAATAGGCATAACCTGTTATTACATAACCATGGGCCAGCACATTAATACGCTGTTGAATTGCACTACCCTGTGAAAATGCTTCCTCTACAAAATTCACTGGAGATTTTTAGTGACATTTGCTGTAATTACCAGTAGCATGATTTCTAATTCATTTAATTTTTTTTTTCTACCTATACTGGGCATATAAGAGTGTTTTAAGAGATTGAATAAATAAATTTTTAATTATAAAATGATGCTATATCATAAATTATTTATAATAACCAACAATGTGCAATACATGTTTAGGTATGAATCCATTAGGAAGATGAACTAATATATATCTCAGCCCTAAAATAATGTCCTAAATTGTTCCGTGTTTATGAATGGGGAAATCCGTGTTTAAAGCAATTAAGGGTTTATAAAAGCCTGGGATTGACAGTAGGTAAAGCAGCGAGCACGCTTGGCACTTAGGAATTCTGTTGTCATCTATGGCAGAGAAGACCCTTTTTTGTCCTTAATTGGTTTCAGCGGTTTGTGATATCATGCCACCAGAATGGTACAGATATAGAGACCTCCAGGGAGGGAGCAGCAAGATGCACATAGTCCTCATTGGCAAAACCTCTGGTTATGATTAATATTTAAAAAAAAAAAAACTTCTCCTTGGTGATCTGTCAGGTAGCTTTGAGGAATTTTGTCAATTATTTTCCTATTAGCGATAGCAGACTTCTGAAATCTCCATGGCGAGTTCCAGGCACTCCCCAGTCTCGTGGCAGGACTCAAAGAGGCTGCAATCAATGTCACAGTCGCAGTTGCAGTCGTTGTTGCCGTGGTCTTCGTCTGAGGTCTGGTAATATCTATTGGATGGACAACAGGTATCTGTCAGCCAATGTTCACAGGTATCAGGCAGCATTATAAGAAAGTCCCAAAATTGGCAGAACAAGCAGGCCAGGATAAGTGTTGCGCATTCATCTAAGAGAAAGGAAAAGCAGGAAGACGTAAGAACAAGGGTGAGCTGGGATTACCCAGGTTTAGGCCAGTGTGGCTACACAGAAATGAGAGGGGTGGGCTAAAAATACATTGGTGATGGCTACTTCCATAGAGACAAGTGAAAAGTTTATTTTCTATTTTGTTTGCCCTGGAAAAACAACAGCTGCATGAGAAGAGTTCGAATGGAAATATTCTGTGGCAGTGAAATCCAGAAGAACAAGCTTTTTAAACCAAATGTTAGCTTCTCATGCCTGGACAGCAAGGAGGCTGGAGAGGCATAAGAAGCTGGGAGGGGACACAGCCAGGACAGCTGACCCCAGCTGGCTAGAAGGATATTCCAGACCATATGGCATCAATATAAATTAGGGAGAAAATGAGCAGGGGTTTCTGCTCAGATAACTGACTGGGCATCAGTTGGTGAGTGGTGAGCAACTTCAAAGTGTATCTCTTGGCTTTTNTGGTGAGCAACTTCAAAGTGTATCTCTTGGTTTTTATATTCTAATTATTATTATTATTATTATTATTATTATTATTATTATTATTATTATTTTCTTCCTTTTCTGTCCTATTAAACTGTATTTATCTCAAGCCACGAGTTTTCTTCCTTTAACCCTTCTTGTACCCCCATTCTGCAGTGGGGCAGTGAGTGAGGGGTTGTGTGGGGCTGAGTTGCTGCCTGGGATTAAACCATGACACCAGAACAGGTGACACTGGAGTTTGTTTTAATTTTCACAAGAGTTTGCACTAAAAATGTTTAATGACTACTAAAGACAGGGAGGGAGAGCAGGTCTGGAGAAGAGCATTCAGAGAGGGCAGTGTGCTGGTCGAGTCTCAGCTCAGGGTCCTGCCAGCTCCCCACCAAACGGCATTCTCACCTTTTCGTTCACAAATGTCAATTTTTCAAAGGAGACAAAAGTCTGGAAAATAGATCATGTAGGATGTGTGTCTGGAGCAGGGAATATTCCTGAAAACTTGGTCGCCATGACTAAAACTCTGTGCTATGTTTGTTCCCTCCAAAAATCAACTAATTATCTCCCCACTCCTCAGCCTCCAGCATCTGGGGAGGCTGCTTGGGTGCAGCAGGTGTGAGATTCCAACTGTGTGAATCCAGTTGGAGCACAGACCCAGACCTTTCCTTTTTTTTTCCCCCCTTCTTGTTTTTGGAAAGGAAAAATGCCTTCAACAATATGAATGTCTTTTCATTGGTTCTTTCAGGAAAGCATATGGTTATAACCACATTTCTTGCCCTAGGATGACTAACTGTGAACTCATTCAACTGCATTGGTTCTGTTGTGGCATTTTCTAGCTCACGTAACATTAAGTTCACTGCCAGGAAGTTTCCAGAATTATGCCTTTTTTTTTTTNTTTTTTTTTTTTTTTTAAGAAAGCTTTCTTGGTGAAAAACAAAATCTAAAAAAAAAATCATTCCAGCTTTTTTACTAAAAAAAAGGCAGTTAAAGCAGGTAGCAAAAACAAATAGCATATGACTGAACTTCTTTCTAAGTGGCATATCATCACCAATGTTATCAATTTTAATACTTATTTAAATATGTCAAGATCTATTTAGGTTCAGAGAAGCACAACTAACTTCTAAGTCAGTTCTGTTGAATAAAAATGACTAGATTTTGGTGATACTTAGCGAATTCATGCTTATATTTTTTTCTAGCTAAATGAACTGAAATAATTATAAAATTGAAACATTTAATAAGGTGACACCACTGCATTTAATTGTATGAAATTTACACTGTAGAAAATATAATCATTTTATCCAGTAGTCCTTGGTGTAATTAAGACTATTCTTTTTAGATCTCTTATGTTTATGAAATTTCTTTCCTATACATAGATGTGAGAGACAGAATTCAAAATTACGTCTTAATTAGGGATTTGGCAATTTTTTTTCTCCCTCTCCAAAGATCCATTTTTTAATAACAGGTTTTTTTCCCTGAATGTGTTAACCATAATGGTGCTTATGTAATCTGGAGAGAATAGATAGGATTCTTAGGGCTTCATCCAGGAAAGAGAGCGCACAAAAAGCACAAGATTTTAATAATAAAGTAATGTTTCAGCACAGACTCTGTGATGTGCAGTAAAGATGCTTTTAAATTCCCATAAGAGCACACACCATGAACTGTGATAATGGATGTAACACATTTCAAAAAATCTGCATGTGTGAGGCTTTTTGGTCCTGTTTTAAGTGGGGTAATGTATATAAATAATAGATATTAGCAATTAGACATCCATTCCTATGCATTCATTTATATATTTGAAAATAAATTAGCCACAAACTGCATAAAAGAAGATGCAATCTCTTGTTTTCCCCTCTGTTTTCCCTGCTGTTTGCCAAACGGCATTACTGCGTTTATCTCAGTGAGAACAATGACCTCAGCTCTCGTTCTCTACATTAGCAGATTAATTAGCACAAAAGAAGAATTTATAATAATTTTTCTAGCATGCCTCATCTCTAAGTTTTCCTGCTCTTGTTTGGTGGCATCTGCTCACACAGATGATGCTCTGAACAGCCCTGGTCCAAAGCTTGTTGGAGCCTTGCTGGTCATCCTTAGTGAGACCTTTGAGCCCTGGATTTGCTTTTGTCTGAGCACAGGGAACAAAATAATCACCAGTTTCCTCATCTATTGCTCTGCCTTCAGAGGTTCTCCAAGCACCAGCAAACAGGATTTGGCCTTGTGTACGTGGAATAACAGTAAGTTGTCAGAGTGGAGTGAGCTGAGTATGCAGTGACAACCACAAATCTGTCTTCCTTTGGTTTTCTTGGCTTCTATCCAGCCCTTAACATTATTAATTAAGCACAGATTGGGGGTTTTTTTTTTGTTGTTAATTTCCTTCACGTTTAGCTTTCTTAAGGAGAATGAAATCTGTTATTTGCATCACATGGTACACACCTGTGTGCCAGTAATGTTTGAGATAGTCCCCAAACTCACAAATAGGGAGTGTCTGGACAAGAGGACAAGTCCTTTAAAAAAAAAAGCAAACTTCAGATACTTCCTTGAAATTAAGTGTATTCCAATAGATGTATCAGAGACATCCCTTTCATAAGGATCAGTGACACAATAGAGATGTTAATGATTCCTGGAGAACATGGCACTTTATTGTGTTGATCTGTATTTAGAAATGCTTAATTTAGGAATTGTTAAATGATATGCACGACAGATCCCAGCTCCATTGGATATAACACACTAATCCATTATTGCAAAAGGCACTCAAAAGAAACTTCTAAAATACTTCACAGAGCCTTTTTTCAACATCCACTGGAATAACCAGGAATAGCATTTATCTGATGCTGACACTGGTGCCTCTGTGCAAACACTCATTACTAAAGTACAAATGCTCTGTGGCACAATAGGCTCTAAGCTCCTCTTCTATGACTTTAATATCACTGACAATTTAAGATCATCTTCTAGAAATTCTCATCTATCACACAAATGTCTGCAGGGCAACTTAACATTGCTTTTGGCAATGTTCTTGAACCTCCTGTTCAACATTTAATTTCAAGTTGGTTATACATAGTTCTTTTGCAGTGGGCATTATTTAGAAATCAGCTCAAATGTGATCTGTTTTATAAAACATACCGTCACTGTCTCTCTGATGTACTGATGCATCATCTTCAATGTAAGTGAATTCTCTGCATTTCTCCAGGGAAGCAATGGATGATCTGCTTGCATCTGACAATTTCTTCTCGTTTTTGGTACCCTTTGATGAAGTGTCAGTGATGCTGAATTCTGCGACAGAACTCATAACAATACCTTTCATAGGCTTTTCATCTGTGTGTTTTTCATTTGTAAGCTGGTTATCTGGTGGGATTAGGAAAAAAAAGACTGTGATACCAAGGCAGAGATCTGAAAGAATAACATATGCAGAATTTTCAAACCCACAGTTGTTTACTTCCAAGGCCTAACCCTTCTTACCTAATCATTGCAGTCTCTTTACAGAGGTCTATTCATAGTAAAGGTATTTGTGAACTTGCCTTCTAAGGTTTTCTCTTAAACCCAGAGGACTTACAGGCTAAGTAATAATTCACTTGCAGTGGGTGGGATCAGGTTTGGAGAGAAAACAGAACAATGGCTTCACCTGACATCTATTTCGAGTTTGATATCCTAACTTCAATTTGTGACATAAAAGAAGGCAAAACAATTATCTGGTTATTTTTCAGCTGCAGCTTTGTTTCCCTAAATCAACAGCCAGCAATGTGCACGTAGGCGGTACCTGGATGCAGATGTGCCAGCTCACCGTGGCTCCTAATCTTGTAGCAAAGACAGCCAGATGGTCTCTGTTTAGCATCCAGATTCCTTATTTCATAACTTCATCCCCACTCGTGTTGTTGGCCTGGAAGTCAACTAGGAGATGGGATACTTCACATGCTGTCAGCGTGCCAGAGAGGCAGCTCAAGAACCAGAGGGAGAGCTTAATTTTAAGCCCCAACTAGGGGAAAGGTTAAGAAGAGTTCTGAGTTCAATTTATTCTTGAAGAACTTCTCAGGCACAGATAAACACGGGTTGATATATAGTTTCACTCACTCTCTGAAGTGATCAAGAGGCCAAGAAACACAGCCATTCTCTCCACGGCAGGGATGATAAAACCTCATCAGTTCTTATCTACAGCTGATTAACTCCTGCACCTCACATCAAGCACAGCCTCACTTTTTATCTTACTTAAATCTTGTGATATGCTTGCTCTTGATCTATATACAGAAAATCAATCTTTACAAACACCTCAGTTTTGCAAATGCTACTTTCTGAGAGGAACAGTAAGTGCTCTAAAGTGGTTCGTTTGCACTTGGCTGCAAGGAGCCTGAAGAGGGGCCCTGCACATCTCTTGGTTTTTACATACCTTTGACTTCTGACATATATTAAAGAAAAGCCAAGGAAAGGCTGACAGAGAGTGAAACCTTGATGAGGTTGCAGTTGTTCCCCCAGTATCCTTGCAGCTGAGAGGAGGAAAGGTGGATGGGATGGATGGATTGCAGGGTAAGTGAAAAACCAGTGGAACCATAAGGCTTGAAGAGGAGGGAAGCAAGAACTCGAGGGTTAAGTGGTATCTGGTACAAGTCCAGTGAAGGTCATTGAAGTGGTGAAGGGTCTGGAAGACCTTCTTTATGAGCAGAGGCCGAGGTAACTGGGCTTGGCCGGCCTGGAGGAGAAGGCAAAGAATGGTGCTGGATGCTGTTCCCCTCCAGAGCCAGGGTAATGGAGAAGCCAGACCCCAACTCCTCCCAGCAATGCACTGAGACAAAAGGAGGAGAGGGCACTGTCAGAAGCTGCAGCAAAGGCAACGGGAACTGCCTAGGGAATGAATTTCTCATCATGGGAGCTGTAAAGCACCAGAACAGACCCCAGCAAGGCTGTGGTTGTGTGAAGAGCTCAGCTGGCCATGGACCCCAGGAACCTGCTCTTACTGCGGGTTTCTGACAGAGGCCAAACAAGGTGATTCTAGAGTCCTTTCCAAGCTATTTTTTCTGTGATTTCTATGACTACATTTACTTACAGAATGAGTGAGCAATTCATTTAAATTTCTGCTCATAGTTGGGTTTCATGTCATTTTAGATCATTTTTACCTGGTGAAATACGTAGAAGCAGAAAAGCTGGGTAGAGGTTAGTAGAGTAAGACCTTGGGATTAGATAAGCATAAAAACTAGGCTATAATTTTCATTTTAAATCACTGCTTTAAAATTTTGTGTTGGCAAAGGTATTGTCTTGATTTTGAAGTCATATTGACAACTAAGTCTACTGTGATGGAAATGTGGAATTTCCCTGTCCTGGAGAGTTTACAGGTTGGCCTTGGGCAGGGAGCGAACGATGGGGTGGAGGCAGTAAGAGAGCAGGGGCACAGAGAGGAGTCTCAGGAACCTATAACTGTCAGGTTTTGTGAGCATTGTGGTGAAGGAAAGCCACAGGGGAGATGGGAAGTGCAGGAGAGGCAGTGGCTCTGCTGGGTGTGACCCAGCAGTGCAAAGCACAGCAGTTCTCCCCTGAAGCTGTACCCTTGGTCATAGGAAATCAGCAGCCTGGGCTATGCATGTCTGGGTTTGCCCATCTGTGATGATTTCTTGATGGTTTTCCCTCCAAAATAAGCAAATACAGCCTTTTTGTTTTTTTCATCTCTGACTTCTTGGCCAGCCTCTTCAGTCCAGAATGTGAAAACTCATGTATTTTGGATGTCCTTACATGTACAGTAATGACTGTTTTCCAGTGTTTCTAAATCAATGACATTCCGCAAGTTTGCCTGAACTTTCACTCAATAACAAACCATCTCCAGGAAAAGTGCTAATTGAAGCAGCAGAGTTCAGGAGGAAGTGATGTTCCAGTTATGCATTGGATTTATTGGAAAATAACTGATTTGTGAGTCCAAAAAACACAAGCCCCACCTGTTATTCAGGTGCCAATATTACAAATGGATCCTCTTTGTCCACACTAAGAGCTACACCCAGGCTGAGCCTTTGGATACACACGGATCAGATCAAAAGGCTTGCGCAAGAATAATTACTATTTTCCTCTTTCAAAATCTGACCAAAAATCTAAACTAGATATGTTTTAATGAACTACATATCTGTTCAGTTCCCCAATTCTGCAATGATACAATGGCCCACAGAATGCATTTAAGCATTCAAGAAGTGAGACTGAAAAAAAGTCTGACAGAAGTAATCAGTAAATGCCAGACTAACATTTACTGTATCCACCGACTTCTACTATTCATACTTTGAGTCAATTTTTATTCTTCAAGTGCTGTTGAAGAGAAATCAAAACCAGAAATAGAAAGGCATAGACATAACCTGAATTTCTCAATACAGCACCATCAAACAAAAGGGTAACAAAAGCTGTCACTCAGGGACTCTTCTGTTTGTTAAAGCATACTACATCTTGGAAAATACAGTACATTTTAGTGTCAGACTCTTAGTTTGAAAAGCTCCCTTTCAGTAATGTTATACTTGTCTTGTACAGCTAGATCAAGTCTTCATGCAATCACTGTAACAAGCAACTTGCTATGACAAGCGAGATCCTTGCTTCCAGAAAACACTGCGGGAGAGGCTAAAGCAGTGTACAATTATAGGTCTCCATTTCATTTTATGCAATTACCTTCAGTTCAGCTGTGGGTCCATCTACATTATGTCTTTTATCAATTTAATGTTTGCACAAAGTGTCTGAAGAAATAAAGATTGTGCTAGGCCAGCAGAAAAAAAAAAGGTGGTTAGCACTTTTTTTTTTCTATTATAGTTTGTTGCTGGATGGAACAGTAGTACGCTGAGAGTTTGGAACAAATAGATGTAGCCAAATAGGCTTTAAAAATATATTACGTACCACTGATACTATTTATGATTACTGCTAAATGAGAATATAAAAAAACCCCTAAATTACAATTAGAGATGGGAAGAGGGTCAAATTTTGTGACTCTCTTTTAAGAGCCCGTGTTCAGCTTCAGATGCCCGCATATGTCTGTGTTTTTGACGTATAGAAATCAACCACTGAAGTGAACTTAAAGGGAAAAATAAATGTATCATGATGAAGAAATCTCAGATTATTCAGTGTTAGACTGTTAGGCAGAGGCTGCTACAGGTACACCCCCACAGTGTGCCATTTTTAAATAGTATGAAGTAGCAACTTTCTTCCTCATACAGGGAAGCTGGGACTCGCCTTGGCTGTTGCAGCAGAAGACTGGGATCGTTCACCCATGTTTGTATTAAAGATAGTCTCAATACTCACATGGAATTTCTTTTTTCTTTTTCTTTTTGGAGTTGGGCGATTCAGATGGCTGACTACAGTGTCTAAATTCATGAAAGCACAAAGTAAATCACTTACTTTCCACTGATGCCAGCCCCAGATCCCTCTGGTTAATAGGGCAGAGCAGTGATACCAAGACTGGCATTTGCAATGTGTCCCCTGACCTCTACTTCTCTTCATTGGCTTGAGGCACAAACCAGCATCTTGCAGTCCTGGAGAAGAGGAGTCTGCAGTTTCCCTGCATGCTTCTGAAATTAGATTTAATATAGAGGCATACAAGGGCTGTAAGTCTATCTTTGATAAGAGATTTAAGAGATGTTCTATTTTGCTGGACAGGGACTGAAGCAATGCAGGTAATCCAAAGCAACTGTTTAGGGGGAGATGCCACTGAAAGAGAAGGAGAATTAATCTCTGACCCTCCTAGGGCTCGTCTACATGTTACAAGCAAAGGACGAGGGAGCCTGTGGCTCTACTCAATGCTGGCATTTGTTCCCAGTCCATCCTGGCAGTGGCCCTCTGCCTCACGCTCCTGTGGCAAGGAGTCCCAAGGGTTAATGCTAAACTGTGTGGAAAACTGTAGCATTTTAGGACCTGTAACTATTTAATTTCCCCCTGGGGCATCTTGGTGTATCAGTGCAGGGAAAGCACCGAAGGAACGCCTGGCTGCTCTCCCTGCCATTCGTTGTCCCGTGCACTGCTGTCGCTACCTGTCTGCTTAATGTAGCACATGCTCATCACCGAAAGAGCTGTGGGCCATGTCCCTTCAGTCCTGAGATGACACAGGCAGAGCTACATCAGACCTGATGGGTGAAAACTTGTACGTATAAAGGCTTGGTCTGAACTCACTTGGTTTGAAAAGACTCATAGAACAACGAAACTCAGACCTCAGGCTTGATGGCACTGCTTCAACGAAGCAAAAGACAAAGAAAAATAAAACACTTCTTCTTGATAATTCAAGGGATATAATTGTCTGCCAGGGAGGGAGTATCTCTGCATGCTTGGGGCCAGCAGCTTACCTGGATGGTCTTCACTGCTCGGTGTCACCCCAGGAAGCGCCAGTAGAGGCAGGGAGCTGGTGCGACGGTCTTGGTGGAGAAAAAAAGACAAAATTGAAGAGGGATAAATGTCAGATAAATTTGGTTTGGCACAGCTGTCACCCTCAGCCACTTAGTGACGGTCATTGACTTCAGGAGTTGTTGCTCTGAGGTCAAACAGAAGCAAGTGTGCTTCCTGGCAGAGGGAGGTTACATGACATGGTGCACTGTTTCTGTTACCCTCTGTCTCATAGCTGGAAAGGAAGCAAAAAATAAAACAAGTTGCTAAGACAGAAAGTTTCACCCAAGAAGAGGTGAAGAGGATCACCGGCAAACACAGCAATTCAGGTAGGTACAGAAAACTTGAGAACTGGGAGGTCTGAGATGAAATGTGGGGCATCATGCATGCCCAAATACCCCAGAAACCTTAGATGAGGTTCCCAAATCATCAGCAAAGGAGAAGAGAGGAAACTTCAGCCCAAACTCCAACCTTCATGGCTTGGCAGTCTTGGTGGACAAGATGCCCAAGGTCCGCGTGATGGCAAGGCCGGGTCCCCACACGGAGCAACTCTGAGCTCCTCCACCTCGGCTGCGCCTGCTGGGCCGTTCACTCCATGCCTAAGGCTTGGAGGACTAAATCTTCTTTCCTTCTCTCTCCAAGTGTCAGGCGAGCAAAGCAGGAGGGGGTGTGGGACCATCCCAGCAGCGAGAGCAGCAGATGGAGCGAACTCCACGGGAACTGCTGTCGCCCACACGGGAGAGGCCGGGGGGACCGCGGGCGCCACGGCCCATCAGAAGGGAGCTGCTCTAGACCAATATTTCACGGGGGCCTTCAGAGATTCGTGCCCATTACATTTTGCTGAGCTCAGGCATAAGGATGCAGGGGATTTAGAGACTGTTTATTTTTGTCATAAGGAAACAGGAAATGGTACACAAGGCTATAAATATATCCCGGGCTTCAGATGACATCATGAACTCGTGCAAGTGCTTCTCTACTGATTTACGATGATGGACTGGTAATTCACAGGAGCTTTGGGTTTACTTTATTTTGCTGTTGCAGTAACAAAGCTAATGGTGCAATCCCGGGAGGGGGTATTTTATCAATAGTGAATTTTTGACCTCATTGCATACGTTTTAACTTCATGAATTAGTGACCCAGCAAACTGCAAAGCCTTCTATAGGCTTATTATAAATCTATCACAGGACTGGCAAAAACTTTTGGCCCAGATCCTAAGCTCTGACAGGCATGTGTTGATGGACTGCATAGCAAGCACTTCCACTAATATTTCTCACTAATTATACCATATATTAAGAAAAAATGAATGAAGCCAATGTTTATATGCCGCTTTAACTGCTTTTCATATAAGAAAGCAACACAATCCCTAATAAATTTTCACCTTCAACATTTCTATTCATTATAATTTTTACCATGATGAATGAAGTTAGAACTGGAGAGGGAGGGGGTTCATCTTGAAATCTGTTCAGTGAATGACTGAATTTACTTCCCTTCCCCAACTTGTGTCGAGGAAGGAGGGAACAGATGGACACAGGAAGAAGAGGGAGGCGAGTGCGGAACGAAGGAGATGGGTGAGGAACAGATGGAGTCAGGAGAAAGTGAAGAGGAGAGTCAGCAAGGATGGTAGAAAAGTTTTCCACTTGACCTTGAGTTGAAATGAAGATCTGCATGCAGCATGGGGCAGCTAGATTTTTGGGATGCATCCTTTTTTCTCTCCGTATGCTGTAAGGTCTTGTGGGCCATCCCAGCAGCCCAGTCCATCCCAGGGGATCTGCAGAGCCAGGACTTGGATTTTCCCTGGGGGTCACCTGCTGGAGAAGGGCACCTGCACTGTGTTCAAGTTCCATAATGGTAATGGCAGGAGAAAACTGTGTGCCAACACAGGAACAAAAATGGGTTGGGATGTCGTAATTCTCCCAGGCATCCCAGCCAAGCCAGAAATCGGAGCTTATAATTTTGAAGAGGTGTACTGCACCCAGTTTCTTAGGATCCAATGACCAAAATACTCAGAGTAATTTATGATTTTACCTGCTTAAAGCAAGGCATTTGAGATGGTCTGGTTTTCGGAATACGCTGAGCATCTGCGTTTTGAGGTGTATTGAATTATATATCCCAAATCACCAGTAAGTCCTGGAAAATCTTGATTGTATTCTTAATTCTGTTAAATTGCCTGCATATACTCCATTGGTTCTGGCTTTGCTAGCTGAAGAATGGAAGAGGTGAAAGCTAAATATTGGCCATGTGTGTCATTCCCTTTGAAGAAAATGGGAGCCATGTGCACTCACCTAACAGCAATGCTTGGCCCCAACTATGATTTCACAGCTGGGCCCTAACTTCAGGAATGCCAAAGCACTAAATGACTCAATTGGAGTAATCTGATCAATGCTGTATTTTCACTGTGGATTTAAATTGCACACACAGCAAGAGCAGATTTGGTTTTCTTCTCTCTCGAAATCACTTTTCTCTGCAGATTTGATAGCTTAAATATGAAGTATTGCTCTCGTCACACAAATAAGTGAAATGGCAGAAAACGTATGTCAAATAAAATGCACAACATTACATCCTTTTTACTTTTTGGAGGCTGTTTAAGAAAACGGCTTCATTAATTTTGACTGAATAAAAGGTTCCTTTAAGGGATTTCAATAGGTGACATGAAAAATGTTAATACGAATGATCAAGACAATGGAGGTTAAAACTGTTTTGAAAATATGTTTCTTTTATAGATCTCGGCTGTTGGAAGAGTTACAGAATAAATATACGGTAGTGCTGACATTCAGTGTTGTTTCATCTTAGCAAAGAGTTTTTAATAAAGAAAATTCTTTTCAAGGAATGCTTTCTGCAGCCAGTCTTCAAAAAGAGGTTTTCCCCCCTCCTAGTTTAATAAAATTAAAGTAATTTATGTCATATTGATATGTCGATATGTTTTTCAATAAACTTTTTCACAGAGATTTTTTTAAAAATTCTCTTCACTTTAAAAATTATAATTATATGTCTTCCTCCCACTTTGAAAA
The DNA here is from genome assembly GCA_013398955.1 of Callaeas wilsoni. Classification (NCBI taxonomy): domain Eukaryota; kingdom Metazoa; phylum Chordata; class Aves; order Passeriformes; family Callaeidae; genus Callaeas; species Callaeas wilsoni. The sequence continues at coordinate 26,871 of VWPU01001702.1, read as the reverse complement.
TGGCACAAGGTGCTCATTTGCAGAGCTCTACTGTTCAAATCTTCACTGAGAATAGAAATGTCATGACTCAGTTAACAATGCTTTATTATTCACATTGATCTTTTTTTATAGTGTTCTTTATCTCAAAAACATTGTAAATCAGATATCTTCCTCCCACTCCTTTGTTCATTTGCAAATTTTTATTATTCTAGTTTAAAAAAGCAATGGAGTGTCAAGAGTCAGTGTATATTGTTTATGTTCTTTTTTGCTTTAAAATTGCTTTTAACTATAAAAAGTAAGACGTATAGCAGGAAAAAAGAAGCTGGATTTAAGGATGCTTAAAAAAGAATTGAAGGGATCAGTGTGAATTTTATGCTGTTCTCTTACACCTTGGAGTTGTAACAACTTTGCAAGAGGGGGGACCAAGCAATTTGTGAAAAGGCTTTTATGTGCTAAGTCCAAAGTCCCTGTTGCATCAGACATCATCATCATCTGTGTTAAAGGCTGGACACAATTCATTCCCTAAGTGACCACAACAGCAAAATTCACAGTGTGTTCACTGGCCGGTTTGCAGGGCCTGCCCAGAGCCCTCCCTGCCCATCTCTCCCTGTCACAGCTTGGTGGGAGCTCCCCAAGAGCCCTCAGCTGATAAGCACCGAGATAAATCACTGAATTTCCACAGGAACCTCACAGCTTTGGTATCAAGGGTTAGCTGCCCCAGAAACACAACCTCAGCTGGTCAACAGGCAAGGCAATCCCTGAAACCCATGGGGCTGGGTGTGGGATACAGCTGTGCATCCTCCAGGAGAGCCTTATCGGAGCCCCCAGGACATGTTTGTAGATTGGATCTCCTAAATTCTCCTTCAGCCACCGTTTCTTTCCCTATCACAATTTTCTTTAGGTCCGTATTTCTGGCCTGGCTGTTGTGACTTTATGAAATGGCTTTCATGAAATAAATTCATTACAGGAATTGGGGTTAGTCCAGGGAGCAGCAGGATCTCGTGGTATTTCACATGCTTCTTGCTGTTAGGTCATTTTTAAAAATCTTTTGCCTGTTTTGAATTTTATGATCACAGCATCCTGGCACTCTGTTGTTATTCCAGCAGGTCTTGAAAGAGAATCATCCTCTCTGGGAGTCACTGAGATGGAGTGGCTATACCCAAAGCTGTATTTAAGCCCTAGTCTGGATTTTTTTTGTCTTACTGAATTATAAAGTGGTTTGATTTGGAAGAGACTGAAAGACCATCTAGTTCCAATCACCCACCATGGGCAGGGACACTTTTCACTAGGCCAGGTTGCTCCAAGCCCCATGGAACCTGGCGTTGAACACTCCAGAGATGGGGAGGACCTTGTAGATGTGTGGTGGCTCTGTTATATGAAACAGGCTTAAGAAGCATTATAAAGGAAGCTAAAGTCTACTTTCCAAGTTCTTTTGTTTCTTCTTTTTGTTTAAGACTGCACTCTGCTGACATTTGCTAAAAGGGATGATTAAAAAACTCAGAACAAATAAGTCACAAACTGAACTTGAACTGAAAACACACAGCCCTGTCCTTCCCCCTCCAAGTGGAGGGCTTAGCAATGTTGGTTTTTATTCATGTCAGTAGGTCACCGCACTCACCATATGGCTGTGCCAGTCCCTGTCCTCTTCCCAAGGCTGGGATTTGGGATGCATAGCACCACACAGAGCCCCTGAGGCCACCCTCTGGTGGGGCTGCCTGCACACCCCACGATGGGTGCTGTGGCAGATCCATCCCAGTGCTCATGAGCAGCTGCTTGTTCTTTTGCAGGGCTAACTCAAACCTCTCAAATTCTCTTTATTCCTCACTGCACAGTGTGAAACTGGAGGGTTTGATGTAGTGTCTCACCTGAATTGATCTTGTTTTCAAAGCGAAGGAAAAACAAACATTTACTATTGTTGTTGTTGTTGCCTTGAAGTCACTGCTGCATTAATTCACTCTTCCTTCCTCTCATGGTTAATGACTCACCCCACAATGAGGTTAAGGTTGTCTGCCAATATGATCAAGTTTCAGAAGCAAAATCCTAACCAGAGCAGAGTAGCCAGAAGTGGACAGGCCTTTATTTAATACACTGGCACAGTAACTAAAGGTAGGTCTCACTCATGGACATTTTCGTGTAATTGCTCACCCTTTAGTTGGGGAAATTTATAGGTCATGTAAAACACAAAATGCTGAGATTATTACAAAAGATTTTTTTTCATGTAAAACTCTGTGTCATTAAATTTGGAAAGCACTTAAAATTCTCAGTTTTATTTTTGGTAAGCACTATGTATTGAAAAGTGAAAATATCAGAGGGATCTCTAGGCAGAATTTGTGAACTTTCCAATGAAAAGACAGCACAGTGTCTTCCTTTCATGTCCCAAGGTCCTTGACAACTGTGCTGCTTTCTGAATGACACCGAAGTTATGTGCCAAGAGTTTATTCCCAAAGCAGGCATTACACACAGTTATGGTCACAAAGATATCCTTGCACGGCATTAATGCCAGAGCAGCTCTACACTGCCAGCATTTTCATTTGGTGGGGGGAAACACCAACAAACCCACATATATTAACACCATCAAACCCATATATATTCTTAAAATAAATCCAAACACTTTAAACACTGTGAAATAGGGCTGCAAGTCACAGAAGATGCAGCATTTCTCACAGATAGTCCTTAGAGCTCTACTGGTGGTAAATTCACACATGGTAATATATGGCTACAACCCTCCATGTCTTCTAATAAGGCATAAAAGCTTTTCTTTGATTTGAACCCAATGGTGAGTGGCAATCTGTGAGAGTCTTATGTCTTCTATGAGACTTTCCTAGCAAACGCTTCCATTTATTTCTCTGTTGCCTGCATGCCGTGCTGGAACACAACTGGGAGCTGGACTTGCACACTGTAATAAACATTATTAATCTTATTGCCATCTGAGCACCTCCCCAGGTGTTGCAGAACAGCCTGTGCTGGACCATGCTGGAAAACCATTTATTTATCTTCACAAGGGCTTGATCCTGTATCACCAGATGTCAAAGAAAACAATTCCAGGGAGCTCAAATCAGGCTCCAAACCAGCCTCCAATATGGTGGCCTTCTCTGGGTTTCTTCACTCTTTTCCTCAGAAAAAGCCATAGACAAAGCAATTAGCGATATCTGAAGCAGAAGATATATCATGATGTGCATCTTTTCACATATCCCTTTTTTCCCCCCTGCACCGAAGATGCAGAACATCTATTCTGGGGGCAGACAGATGACATCCACTGTTACTTATGTATGTAATAAGTACCCTTAAAACAGTGTAGTCTTGCCGACTCTGGCAAAGGCAAACATGGTAAGTGTTCTGCTCACAGCATTAAACATACTTCTCTCACTGTGCAGTGGAAGAATGTGTTTAAACTCGCAGTCTATCACTATTCCTGGATAGTGTAGGAGAGTCAGGAACACTCAAGATGTCTTTTCCTGTGTATATTAACTTGTTCTGAAGAAAATAGTGTTCTTAGAAAACACGAATCTTATGGCAGAAGAAAGTTTCCTTCATGATTGTGCTACAAAGGTTTCCGAACAGCTGCTTGTTCCTTTGGGTGCATGAAATATGAGGTTCAGCCTGCTCAGAAGTGCAAACACGTAATTTCTTCTCACTGTGGCACCTTCACTGCAGTCACTTCCACCTGGCTTTGTGACGCTGGCAAGCGCAGCAGTAGCACAATGTCTCCATTGTGAGAGCTTTTGGAGGAGAGCTGTAGAGCTCCACAGCCCCGGGGAAACGCCGGTCTCCCCAGAGCCATCGGTTTGTCCTGCTTCACCAGGAGCTGCATTCAAAAGGAGTTTTATTAGTCTGCTGTGGGCAGCGACCACCAGAACTTCAAGTGTTGCTGGATGGTAGCACAGCTCCCACGTGTCTGTGCACCACGCACAAGGATCAAAGGGCTGCTGGGCAACCTTCAGCAGGCTGGGCTTGCCAAGGCCACGGGAGTGGCACCCCTTGTCCATCCCCCTCCTGGCTGCCCAGGCACAGGAGCAGGTGAGAGCCCAGCTGTCTCCTCAACACTCCCTGACATCAAAACCATCACTGAAGTTTTGCACAAGGCTCAGGTGTACAACCCCTTCCAAGAGAGGGGGTCACAGCCCAGGGCCTGAGAGGAAGAAGTGGGTGTCCAAGAAATGGAAGAGGTGTCACTGTTTTAACACAGATTAGGCAAAATCTAACCCCCATTAATCCTTCAGAGCAGGGCCACCGGTTTGTTCTTTTTTCAATCTGTTCTGTATTCAAAGCAAGTACAGTTTTTTTCTGTCGCTATACCACTATTGTTAACAACTATAAATGTATTAAAAACACAGGGGCATTTTAGTATGTGTATTGTGCATAAGAAATATTGTTATATGACAAGCTCCAATTGGCAAGTGAAAAGAGGTTTTATTGAAGGAAATAGCAGTAGCAAACAGTGAACTATGCAGAATAATGGTAATTGTTCCTTTAACATTGGCAGCGCGCGTTCACTTAATATGACTGCTCCTCTGTCTCTGCCTCATCCAGACCCAGAGGACCTGTTAGACAAGCAGGCAGCCACCTCTCTCTGGGATCAAGCTGTCAATGCAAACTTGCTTTCTTTCTATTTCTCCAAGCTAAGCTATACCCCCAGAGCTCCCGAAGCTTTTCCTGAGTGAAAGCTTTAAAAAAGCTCCGTTCTAAATTACATCACACGAGCTGTTCTCTTCAGACTGACAGAACAAAAGCGGGAGGGGGGGGAAATGCCAAAAGTACCATCTGAATGACTTGAGTTGCACAGGATGATTTACCTCCTCATGCTTTATCAGAGCAGGCAAACATCCTGACCTTGCCTACCAAAGCCTCATCAGTGTCCTCTAAGTAGCAGAGAAAGTTTGCATCAAGCGTGTTTCCAGTACAAATAGAATCACAGAACGGTTTGGGTTGGAGGGGACGTTAGAGATCATCCTGTTCCAAGCCCCCTGTCTCCTTCCACTAGGTCAGATTGCTGAGAGCTCCATCCAGCCTGGTGTTGAACATTTCCAGGGATAGGGCACCCACAGCTTCTCTGGGTAACCAGTTACCAGTGTCTTGCTGTCTTCACAGCAAAGAATTTCTTCCTAATATCTAGTCTAAACCTACTCTGCTTCAGATTCAAGCCGTTCCTCCTCATCTATCACTACACACCTTGGTCAAAAGCCCCTTCCCAGCTCTCTTGCAGGCTCCCGTCAGGTACTGAAGCCATTGGGTGTAGGCTTTTTGATTACAGCAACAGGGTCTTGGATGCCCCATTAAGAAAGGTCCTAGTGGTGTCATGGTGATTTCTAAAATTTTTGGATGATCTGTTTTCTAACACAGCTGGCTCATTGTTACTGGAAGAGCCCAGCCTGTGGGTGCTGCCCAGCCTGATGTACCCATCCTTTAATCAGCAACACTCCAATTAATGGTCATAGTGAGCACTGCTGAGGGGCACTGCCAAAATCTGAAAGGTCTCTCTCTGAAAGGTTGGCTCCAGCTGGGACCCTACAAATGCCATTTTCAGAAGTAATTGGAGCGGATAAGCATTACCCACTTCTGGAGTGGCTGGGTAGAAAACAGATAAATTGGCATATCTCCTCATTCTAAAGGCTTTCAGATGGTGTTAATTGGTATGAATGAGAAGCCTCATTTAGGAAAACATCCTCAGCTGGGAGGGGAGAGGGCCACAGGCCTTGCTTCTCCTTTAGTAGATAAATAGAGGAAAGAGGGCAAACAGCATTGTGGCAGTTCTCCAGGTAACGTGCAGAATCAGCAGCCCTTGAAAGGAGGCAGTTTAAGGGTTGCCTGATACCGAAGTAATCAACTGAGATCCTGCAAATGGAGTAAGCGGCTTTTGTGTGGCTCCTAAAGTGACACTTTTGGGGTTCTGACTCAATTTTCATAAGAAAATGGTGGTGAGGTTAAGAGCTTGTTCTCATACTCTAAAGCTCCTAGGCTTAGGACCCTGCACAGCACTTCTGTGCTTGTTCTGCTGTTTTGAGTAAACCTTAAAATATTTCTTTAGTATCACTAACACAAAAAATAATCTCAATTTAAAGGTGGGCTGAAGGCTGAAATGGATTGAAAAGTATTAAGGAAAAAGTGTTGCTTACGTTCCCCAGTGGAATTAGACTCGTTAAGCAAATTTTTTTCGTGGAAGGTGCTACCTCAGTCGTTGAAATGATGTGGTGCCATGACCTATGTGCTATGGGGAGAAACAGAAGGGTTTACCTGAATTTCTAAGGGGCTACCCAGTTTGAGAAAATGAAAATGGGAAAACAAAGTTTCAGTAAGCAGGAAAAGCTCCTCAGCTGGTGATGTGCCTTTGTTATCCCACATGGGTGTTTTGTGAACACCTCAAAACTATTGTTATCAGAGGAAAGAGAAAAGTCAAGATATGTCCCCTAACTGACTTCACAAGTATGTTAAAAATAACTCTTAACAGAAGTTGGAAGATACCCCTTCTCTTTAAGGATCTAGTTAGAGTCCTGTGGCCTCTCACTGAGATGATCTTGGAGGTGTTTTCCAACGAAAATGATTCTCTAATTCTGTGTTTTCCCTAGGGGACACAGCAATTTTCATTCAGTCAACACAACTTGCCTTACTCGAAGGGGCAGAGGCTGCTCAAGGATCCTGATTCAGTGGTGCAGCATTGAACCCTGAGTTTCTGAGTGAGTAAAGTTTGTCTTTTGCTGTCTTTTTTTTGGTAGCTCATGTCTGAGTTTTCTTCATGCACCTGACCAGTGAAATGAGTCTGCCTTGATCCATGAGGGACCATCCTAATGTCCATTAAAGGTGATGGAAATGTTTGGCTGCAAGGCAAACCATATCAAGATTTGTACCTGATTCCTACACCAAAATGAAAATCTTAATTATGCAAAACTTTTATTAAAATGATCACAACTGAGGCAACCACTGATAATGAACTGTATGCCTCTTCACATCCCTGCTCCTACCAATGGTACTGATGAGGATGCTGGACTCTTTGAAGCTAGCAGATTAAGTTATTAAAAATAACCCTTAGTTATGTTTGAGTAAACATTAAAACCCCTAGTTTTCTGAACCGTGGGTTTAGGATCTGTTGAAAGCTCAAGTTTAGCTCACCCATGTTTAGCTCTCCATTTCACCATAGCAATGCTTCCTACCTTTTAAGGTATATTAGGCTTTTGCACTGCTTTTCACCACCATGGCCTCTGAGAATCTAAAAATCACTAACTGGCAAAGCTGAGAACTTGGTGGTGTCTGTAGCACTGCGCCTTTCTCCTCTGCTTGGAGGGGAAGATGTAGCTCTTATCTAAATGACTGAATACTTGGGTGGCATTGTGATCCCAATGGATATGGGATTTTGTGCCACACAGAGGTCACTAAAATTATGTTTTGCAGTTTCTTTGGTAAATCTTGATCTGAATACAAGTTGTGTTTGAAGCTGTGCTTCTAACAGTGCTAACCAGTAGCTTTCTGTTGTAAAATGAGGAAAAGTTTACCTGGAAATAACTTTCAGATAACGGGCAGGGTGGCATGGTCCTATTCCCAGACACTCGGTTCCAGCATAGCTGGCCTTTTGGCAGGAGAGCAGTGAAGCTTCTTGTGGCTTAGGGACAAGTGTGCTTGCAGGGAAAGCCTCGTGAGTCTCTGACACTTTGCCACAAGCAGGACGTGGAGTCCCTGGGGAGCTGTGTGTCTGGGAAGGGATTCATTTGCTTCTGCCACCCTGCAGACCACACTGCCCTCTGCTCCCACCCTGGCTGATTCACAGCCTGGGTTGCTCTGTCTGCTGCAGCCTTTGGGGGTGGGCTGAGGGAATTACTTATTCCCATCTGGATTGAGGTCCAGAAAATTTACTCAGAAATCTGTAGATAACATTTCTCCTTTTTGTTCTCCAAGAATGTGTAAGACAAGCTTTATGCTGTCTTTGAGCTTGCTAAAGAGGGAACAGAAATTCATGCTTTTTTTCTGTGTGTTTATTTTGAGTCACGATTCTTCTGGGAAGGGTGATTTGTTTGTCTTTCCATGACAAATGACAATGGTTTAAGTTGCATCTCTGCCAACCTCTTTCTAAGTGGTTTCAAGTAGTTTACTTACAGGGATTATTTCATCTGCCACAGAACATGAGGCAGCTCTGAGGTAGCGTCTAACTCGCACTGAACAAAACCATGGAAATTTAGCTTAAGGCAGGAAATTTAAGGTTCAGTAGACAGTAGGATCACAAGAGCATGGAGTAATGGTTTGCAAGTGTGTTGCACTTGGAGAAAAAAGAAATTATTTGACTTTTCCTCTCCTGATGGCACCAGGAAGACCAGGAAAGGCTCCTAAGATTGGATGTGCCGACTGCTTAAATTCTGTCTGTTCCTCAATGAGTGCTTGTGCTATTTAACCCCCTATAAAGTGGGAACATATAGTACCTAAGCATATATGATTTGGTGCTGAAGTCACTGCTGTAAGTTAGTACACGCTTTGTAAATGTCATTGTTAATGTCTTGTGGTTGCCTTGCTGAGCATCAGAAAGGGTCTGAAATTTTTATGCAGCAAACTTCTCCAGCTCTCACAGCTTATGGTCACTTGTTATCTACAACAGGAGGGTCAGACTTCAGAGACTGCAGCTTCTTTCCAGCCTGCAAGTTTCCTCCCTCTTCAAGTCTGTTTTTTACTCTTGCCAGTACCCTGCCTTCTGTTTAAAAGCATTAGTAATACCAAATAAAGCTAAAGACGCTTGTTATAACAACTAAGTTGTTTCCTTTTTAATCAGAGCACATGCTTATGCCAGGTTTGGCATGAAGAATCTGTGGAAGTGTTTGGTTCAGGGCACAGTAAGCTGATCATTTGTTAGAAGTAGTGCATTACATATCATTTTGCTTTTAGTGGTACAATTTACTGGGAGGTTGGTACAAGCATTGGTAATATAATTTTTGCTTGGTTGGAGGTGGTTAAAACATAAAGAATGGAGAATAATTCTATTGCCATGTGTGCTGAATTGTGGTTTGGTCGCAGCAGTTGTCTGTAGCTAAGTGGCCATCAAAACCTTTCTTGGGGTGGCAATAAATTATAAAAAAAATCTTCTGAAAATATCAGTTTTCAAAGAGTAAAAGATGCGGCAGTTATTGTGACACAGGTTTGCAGTCTGTTTCTGATTATCTTTTTGGCTGGAGAGTTGGGGTTTCTAATTGTAAGGTTAAAGAATCCTTTTTATCTATCTCTTGCCTCCTAATCCTATGCTAGACAGTATTGATTTCTGTGCCTTTTGTCTTCTGGGGAAGGAGACAATCTCTGGCTCATGCGAACATCTTGTTAGAGTCTGCTGAGGATTAGGGGGTGTGACAGTTTTCTTGCTGAGCCTTTTTATTGGGGATTTTTATGCCTGCTTTTCTGGGAGGTCTTTGAAATGTCTTTTATGTAGCAATCATTTCACTCTTTCTTTGTTGTCTCAAATGTTGAGGCTGTATTCTTCTCATCTGTTCCTGTTTATATTCCATACTAGCTGGTCATAACAGTTTAGCTTGAAACTATCATCACGCCGTGTGCTTCTGAATCGCAGGAGTGTTGCTAACTGCTCTAGGACGACTGCAAATCTGAGCTGCTTTTTTTAGGGCATCCGAAGATTTAGCATGGTAGTTTAGTATGAAATACTGATAAAGAGGTTCCAGACTTAAAACAGTCTGGGAGTTGGACTTTTCAAGCATCCCTAGCCAGGTATAGGCACTTAAAAATGCTCCTGCTCTAATGAGAGAGGTCCCCCTTCGGGTGGTGTTCATCATTCCAGCTCTACTTGATAGGTATTCAGTCTGGCCTAAACTCCTACAGAAATCAATGAAAGACAAGCCCAGCCTGCTGCAAGCCATCTCACCTTGACTGAAGAGATTAAGCCAGGAAAAAATTGCTTTTTAGAAAGTCTGGTTTTGTCCCTACTCTCCTCCCTTCCCCCTGGAGTTGGCTACAGATAATTATGCAGACCAGAACCCAAACTTCTCTGAAGTCAGATGGTTGACTAATCCTGGCCAAAGAAATGAGAGAAACTTAGCTTTTCGTAAGGTTCTTCGTATCAGTTTCAGGAAGTAACGGGTTCAGTCAATGTACTTCAATACAGGTAAAGCAGTAGATTGTGTTTCCTAAAATTTTTATTAAATCAATGCTTCTATATCTTGAGTAGCTATCTTAAAACATATGGACTTCTCATATATTTTTAGATGAAATGGTATTTCTGACACTACGTAAATTCAGGTACCAGCTGGGCAGATCCCAGATTTCAGGTCAGGCAAGGAGCCGGTGTTATGTAACCTTGCTGATAATGAAGATACGAGAGACAGGTTTCTAAGACATTCATAAAGGAAAAATGGTTGCGTCACCTTCCCCTTTGGTAAGACTGAGGTAAAAATTTTGGTATTGTGACTTCATTACCAAAACTGAGTGACTGATGTGCACAAGATGCTGTTTCAAATTATCAACCTAGCTAAACTCTTATTTATTTCACGAAACAGTGTATTATAGCTTTGTGGAGGAAGAAGCTACCTGCGTACATGCTTACCTTTTGCTGTAATAAATACTTTCCTCAAAGCTGGTTTCCCTTTTTACTTTCCCTACCAAAAATTTGCCCCAGATAACAGCACTTTCAGCTGCTTTTGCTTACTGCCTCTCTAGCCTAATTTTTAGTGTTGAAAGCCATATTTAATACAGTTCAATTTCACACATAACCACAAACCCCATTCTTCCAGATATGACCTCAGTTTATTTTATATCACACATCTTTTTGTTAAGGTATTTTATACATAGCATAATATGCAATGATACGGCACTGATGTTTATCAAAATTGTTTTACACTGTATGTATTTCTATTTCTGTCTTTTGGATCAAGTACAATACAGCTGCAGATTAATACCACCTTTTAAAATAGTCTTAATGTGTTTATTTTCTTACCACATTCACTTCATCCACTAACTTGTTATATGGATTATATTTAATGGGAATCTTGTGGGACTATCAAAGGGCATTTATTTTCTATTGAAATAACAATTAAGATAACACCCAACTAATATAGTAATCAAATAAACCTGACAAATAACAAAAACTTTTTTAAAGCTGCAGAGGCATGCTAACAAATCTATTTGATCAATATATGGGATGTGAAAAAAGAGGAGACAAGATTGACTGATGAATAAAATGGAACTGACACAAATAGGCTGACAGCCAGTCGCAAGTCTCTTTAGGGCAAATGCAATTAACTTAGAATAATAGACTCAAATTTGATGGTTAGAAATGCATTTTTATTAACAATCACAGCCTGAATCATTATGCACTCTTATGAATAAAATTGTAGTTATACTGAAAGTCTGTGTATACATGTATGCATGTACATACAAAAAAGCCTTGTTGAAGGAGAGCTTTATTTTTGTGACAGAATGGTTGTGTGGAATTTAAAATATAAAGCATACACAAGTATAAATCTAAATATTCAAACCAGTGATATAAAAATCACATATGTAGTGTGCTAGTACTAATGATAAAGGCAATAAGCATCAGTCCCAGGACTGCTTGTTCTTTTGGGATGTGAAATTGCAATCAGGGATTTACAGATTTCATTCTGAGGCAGAGAAGTCATTACTAGAAACATAAGCTCATTCTCTTTGCTTTAATAGCTATTTTAAATCATTCATTTAGAAAATACATTAACTATTTATTGTATAGGCAGTACATTTCTATTGGCATTTCATTTTCATGCTTTTTTATAATCCTTTTTAGCAAATTATTTTATTAAAAGAAGATTAGAATTAGCAAAAGGATCCTACCAATTTTTGAAAATGCTACTCTTGAAAAGGGATATTGCCCATTATTAACAGGTATGCAGTATTAAAACTTTAAAGGAAGGGAAGAGATTCAATTGCTAATGTGTCCTTTTTCTTTTGACCTTCATTGCAGTGGCTGATTGCTATTTGTAAGTTGCTTTCAAAATTATTAATCTCATTTAATTTCTGAATAAATACATAATCATCTTTTTTTTTCTCCTCCCAAAAATCCTCAGGCTTTAGATGTGAATAGAGCTGCTCAAAGGTTATGTTATGGTGCAGACATCTCTTATTTGTGGGCAAAAGAGGAAAAACACCACTTAATGCAGACAAACACTACATGGTACTAGCAAAATATAACATCAATATGAAACCACGATACTTGCAATGCTTGGTGCTTAAAAATCTTGAGAAAAAGGTGGAACGGTAGGAGGTAAAACTGCATTGGGAATTATTTAAATTCAGTGTTCTCCAGGTTCATGTTTGTGGTGGACTTCTGGCTGGGCAGGGACAGGAGAGGAGCAAGACATGATGCTCTCATTGCCTACAGCATGAAAAACCTCACTCTGGTTCTCAGACAGCTCCTGGGGTTGCTGAGATGGATCCAAGCAACATCCACGCTTGGTTTTCTCCACCTTGGAGAATTGGGAAGGCTTAAAATCACCTTCAAAGTGAGAAGTGCCCAGACATGCTGGGGAGGCAGAACACCTCCTGTCTGGTAGGGGAGATGCTCATGGAAACCATTGAGAACAGGGACAGTGTCTGGCTGGGAAGAAGAGATTTTTCCGGTAAACACCTGGTGTCTGGGGAATTTTGGTTTTCTGCCTCTAATTAGCCTTAAAGTCATTACTGTGAGGAAAAAACTTCTTGGGAACTCCAACAGTTGCTGGAGATGTTCCAGCCATTTCTTTCTCTCATAATCTGTTCTAGATAGTCACAGCAGCCCACGACAACACTTCGTGAGCTGGCTTCTTGAATAGCTGGCATTGCTTGTTCTTAGAGATGAGATGGATGGATCACATGTTCTAGCACCGCCAAACCTGGTGTGAGCCTAAAACGGCAATTATCCTGTCGGTTCTGGCATAGTTGTTTTACTTTGACCCAGAAATCATTGCAAAATACTTCAATACTTGGATTGCTGAAGATTTCTCACAGATCTGCATTTAGAGTAAAAGGGAGTCTGAGTAGCCCAACTTGTGTTATCTATTTAATGTCTCCTTCTCTGTAGACATGTTGCTGGAGACTGATGGAAGAAAAGCTACATTTTTTGAATGTATTGCTAGAAAAACAATGTTCTTTGATGACAATTACTTCATATTTTAAGTGAGAAATGGGTCTTACTAAACTCTGATAAGCTACTTTAGGTAAACAGACAAAAGAAGAAAGATCAGATGATCTCCTGGTTTGGACAGGGCAGCTTCTTTAGAGTCAGTGCACAACAGCTATGTGGAATTGGGGCTGTGGGCTCAGTTTTACAAACTTGTTGGTTTTAGGCTACTGAAATACCAGTTAACTTCACACAGTGTTTCCTGATGTGTGGTGATGTAAGAGAAAGGAGGCTCAGGCCCTGCATGATGATAGACTAATTCTCCACTGATGCAATCGTTGAACCAGAACAGGAATGACTCATTCTATCCATAAATATCTTGAGGCTTTTGTGTGATCATTTAAACTCGTTCACACCAACCTCATCTCATTTGCTTGAATGGCCTTTCTCCTGAGTTAGAATGATACATGTAAGAGAAAATCCAGGCCCTTAAAAATAAAATCATAATTAGTTTCTCTTAACAGCTGCTCTATTAAGAAAAGTCAGATCTTCAAAAAATATGTTAGCAAAAGACAATGCATCTAAGTACATTGGGGATTTTTTTCGTAACTCGGCAGCCGTAGGCTTGTTGCTGATGTTTCATACTTGCAATAGGTTTCTATTGGCATTCGTGTTCCATATTTTTTATATTGCCTTCTTCGATATTTTGTTTAGAGAAGATTAGAACTACCAAAAATCTAACTACCAGGTCTTGAAAACTCTTATCCTGAAAAAGATATTTCTCCCTAGCACTTGCCACTTTTCTTCCACTCCATCTTAAACCTGCTCTAGTTCTGAACTCTGATTTCACCATTTCATGCTCCCAAAATATTAAAAGATTACATTCCCCATCGGTTTACACTTTCTTCAGTTTTTATCTTCGACAAATATGGCTTGGCCTAAACGTTCTTGATGAAATAAAAATACTTTTGCTTTGCTTTCTGTTCACCTCATCCTCGAGCAGGTGCCAGGCAATCTGCGGCAGCTCTTCTGCTACCTGAGAAATGTTCAGATATAGAAACACCAGGCCAGCCTCTGTTGTCACAGCATGGAAAGCCAAAAATAGATGACATGAGAACATATTTCTTCCAATGAAAATTTTTGCAGTTACGTGAAGTCTTCAGATAAGCAGGTTTTAGTGTTGGAAGAGAATAGTGTTGGAATGAAGAATCTAGAATGTACATTTATAATATAAAAATAGTCTGTATAATATAGGCTTAATTAGATAGGGATAGGCATATTTGAATATTCCTCCTTCCAGTGGGGAAGAATTGTGGCAACAGCTGGTCTTCCATGTCAGGTGTTATATTTCCTCCATTACTATCTTTGGAAAGCCACAAAATAAGTAAGTTTCTTCCAAAAGCCGTATTTGTAACATATTCAGCTTGCCCTTCCTTGGATTGCTGTGTGATTCAGGACTACCCTGAGGGCTGGGTTGCACCAGACATTATCTCCTATTAGGGCCTCTGGCATGGGGGAAGATGGAATACTTTATAGCTGAGGAACGGTGACAGAAAGAATGACAGCTCACGCAGATGCAAAAGATCTTGGTTCAGCTAGACCCAGTCTTCATGACATGAAAATCTCTGTGGGCTAAACCCTTAGGTGTTTTCCCTCTCAGTTCTCCTTAAAACATCATTAAGTGACAGTGCCTGAAACACTTCCTAGGGCAGAGCATTGCCTAATCATCCTTGCTTGGAAAATATTTCCTTAACATTCAAGCTGTGTTTCATTCTTTCCCCCAAATAAGTGTAAGGGCAGGTGTCCCACTGTGAAAGTGGGAAGTTATATAATGGGTAAGTAATTCCAAGTGGAGTAAAGAAGTCAGCACTGCAGATTCTTCAAAACTTGATATTTCTGGAATCATTTGTTTCCTCCTGGTCGTGGTGGTGCTGCTTACTTATGCTTCTCTTCACAGTAAAGGGTCACATTTTGTTCTCTCATGTGGTTTTCTTTTAAATCAAATTACCCTTAAAGACACCCAAGGCAATTGCCATTTCAGTTAGGATCTAAGTATGCTTGATGGATATCTTATTTATAATAGGCAGTGTCAGTGGTGCTAGGACAAGGGGTTGATTCTGCTTTAGCTTTTATGGCAGTGCTAATAAAGTTCTCTGGTTCCCAGATAACACGTAACAGCCCTGTTACTGCAGTGCAAAATTATGGTTAAGACTCAGCTGGTGGTTATTGTCCTGTAAATGTTCAGCATATTTCAGTGGTGCATTAGCACAAAGTTGCTGGAGTGACTGGTGATTTCTGCCATGGCCAGAAATCTGTCACACTAAATGCACGGTGCAGATACAGGTGAAACGTTTCTGTCCCTGAGAACCTGAGTTCTACACAGGCAGCTGAATTATGGTGATTTTACAGATGATCAGCTGCAATATGGACACAGATTAATTTTTTCTCAAGAACACAAAAGCAGGTCAGGTAAAGTCAGGTACAAAAGTGTGCTCATTTGAGTGCTAAATGGATAATGAAAAGTCTATTTTTTCTCCAGTTTTAAATAGTGTCAGCTATAGCCTTTATCCTCTATATTTCTTAAAAATCCTTGCTTCATTTTCTGCTGTCATCAGGGAAAGGGTTACATTGATTCACCTTCTAGGTGGCTTTCCAGCTGTGTATGGTGTATATTTTTAATTTCTTTAGGTTCAGTTTGAATTGTTCATAGAACACTTACGTAATTTCAGTGAAAGTTCTAATGTTCTCCCAAGAGGAGGTGAATTTGTGAGGGTTGTCATTATGCTTCGTTTCAAACAATCTCTCCCAAAATTTTAGTGAAGGAAAACCACAAAATTGCACTAAAATGGCAAAAACCACCAATATAAAATGTTGCTTTCTTGTGAAAATAAGCAAAAAACCTGTAACTACCTCGGAATTCAGAGCAGTCTATGGAGTTCTGTGATTTTTGGGAACAGGCAAGCCCAGTACAATTACCCTCTCTGTCTGGAGCTCACAGGACCCTCCTCAGTAATTTTGCTTTCAGAGGGATTTATTCTTTGCTGCATTAGTGAACGCAGTCAAACCCCAACACATCAGCAGAGAGCCCTGTCTCTAAATCTAGGTGCTGCTCCCTGAAAGCCAAAGGGAGTTTTGCCATCGACTTTGATGAAAGTAGGAACAAGCCCTTTATTTGCAACTTAAAGCAAGTAGGTTAGAATTATGAAGAATGATTATTTAAAATAGCAATGATGTAATATCAGTGTCAATTCCATTATTTTAACAGATGTAAATTTGCTCTGCTCTTGAACTCTGGTGAATTTTAATGGCAATATTAAAGAGATACTATTAAGACTACTTAAAAGAACTATTTGTAAAAAGTGTCTCCAGTTAGGGGGGGAAAAAGTTTAAATTGCTTTTTTATTCAGTCTGCACAATTATTTATTGAAGGGTTTTGTATATTACAAATTAATATGCATTAGAAGCTGAAAAGATCACACAATAATTCCAGTAGTCATTGAATATGGCAGAGCTTGCACTGTTTAGACAAAGCAAATAGAGTCTTTATCCAGCTGGAGTTTAGGCAGTCTTCACCAGAGTGAAAATAAGGATTTTATAATGTACATTATGGGCAATGTAGATGAAGAAAGCAGTTTAAAATCGGCTGCTTAAATAAGTGTAGTGTAAATTTACATACATCCCAAGGCAAGAGCCATGCCAACAACTCCAGTGTTGTACCTGGCTAATGGTGACTGCTCTCTCTTCCCTGGCAGTCCAAGGAAATCCAGGATTTGGAGGTACTTATAGGATTCAGATCTATTTTTTCACAAAACCTGCATTCCAGTGGGGACACTGGTGAGAGAAGGAGGTCAGAGTGACCAGTCCTGGAAAGAGACCTTTTAAAATTTATGTACAAAGCTCTGAGCACCTGCCTCAAAAATGTTTGTTTTTCAGAGGGAAAGTTTTGTTTTAAAACCAACTTTAGGGCTTCGGTTCAGAGCTTATAAAATTAAATGAAAGATTTTGATCAGGCTGGTATTGTGCAAACAAGGTTATCACAGGCCAGAAAAGTGGGTGTTGCTGCTTTTTTTTTTTTTCTTCTTTTGGAAGAGTGATAAAATAAATAACAGAAAACGAGACTGAGAATCAGGGAAATCCAGATTCTAACAACTCAATACTGGCATTTTTATTAAGAGCTCATTTCTCTCATTAAAATCAATGTCAGTCCTTTGTGATTTTTACCTCATCTACAGCTATTAATTTTGGGTGTTAAAATTATTTCTGTTTATTTCTTGGCTATATGCAGAGCTCATCTTCATTAAGAAGTGCTGGGCACTGGAAACTGCAGTCAAGGGTCTCAGCTACCCATAAAGCTGGATATTCAGAATATCTAAGTATTACATATACCTAAAGCAATCACAGTTTGAAGTAATTGCTTCACCTCCACTCCTATTAATCACCTTCATGGAGCAAATAGGCTGCTTTAGTGGTTAATGGCTGAAAAGGATTTGAGACCCTCAAATGAAAAGTAAAAATTTGACAGGGTTTTTTACCTCATAAGGGAAAAGAAGGTGCCTGAGCAGAGCTGGGCTTTGTGAATCATTTGACCTCACAACTGTTTCTTTTGAGTAAAGTCTGGGAATGCACTCCTGGAAGAATTCAGCTTTGATCCTAGAGGAAATGTCTCTTTCCATTAGTTTTTATTTCCTCCTCTTGCTGCATACAAACTTGAATATTACAGAGGGCAAATCCATCAAACTTCCTCCAATTTTCCATTGGGAGGTGAATCAGGCTTCATCTCCAAGTGACAGTCTTTCAGTTGTGCAAAAAATGTCTTTAATTCTTAATTAATTACTTTGGTGGTAAAAGCCACCAAACAGAGAACTCTAGGCTGACCTACTGGGGCAGAAGAGAAGGTGGAAGGTGTGTTTGACTGGTGTAAGCTCACACACAGATTTAGACACCACTGCATGTAAATACAATCTCCAGGAGTGGAAAGACCTTTTTTCTGTCCATGGAAACACACCACAACTAACATTTTTTTCCCTGTTTCCTCTGCATATAACAAGGTTTTCTATATTATGCAACAAACCCTAATGATCAGCTGCTCGAAGTGCATCTCCTTGGCCACCAGGTCACCCTGGCTGTGACACGACTGACCCAGAGCCTGTTTGCAGCACAGTTGACCCAAGCAGCTCTAGCTCAGTATAAAGTTTTAAAGCAGAGCCAAATGCAGCCTTGGAGGAGTTTCCCTGCCAGAACTCAAACCCTGTGCTGCCAGTTTGCTTGTAACTTATTGGTATGGTCTACACAGTGCTCTTGAGATTAATAAATGCATAATCCCATATCCCGTTACTACACAGTGTTTGAAACATTTCCCATTAACAAAATACAGTACAAGCAGGTAAAAATATCAATGCATCTCATTAGCAGGGGGAAAAATGGAAAATATGCATTATATTAAAGCCAAGTTTTGGGCTCTTGGGAGAAGTTCAGGGGGGTGGGGTGGGGAATGTATTTCTCCAGGTGGTCTCAAGTGGAAGGATAGAGTTTCTTGACTACACCAACAATTAGAAACAGGGCAACACTATAGCCAAGATATGGCCTCTAATCAAAACCAAGGCATTCTTCATCTTCTATCAGAAGCAGATTCAGCAATGGGCCTAAGCACAAGCCTAACTCCAGGCATATGAGTAATTCTGTGACTTTCCTCTTGAAATCTTGGCCTAAAGAATCGTATCTGATGTTTTCATTTTGTCAGCCTGTGCATAGGCTGTTTGGGGTTGCACAGCAACCTGCAGTGTCCTGTGCTCTGATTTTCTTCAGCAGTAGTAGAGAACTTGAGTGCGACAGAAATAAAGGTGTGGCTAAAGTATGGGGGTTTGAAGCCTTGGGAAAAAAAGTACAGGAAAACTCTGCGTGATGAACACATGCATTGCAGATCCATGGCCTGAAAACCAAACAGGCCAAACCACTCAAATCTTCGAGTGGCAAAATCTTTTTCTCCCATTTTATAGGAACGCCGGAAACTGAAATCAGCACTGCAAAGTACTGTTGGTGGGAATGGGAGAGGAACATGGACATTATTAATTTCAGTGAGCAGCTTCTGTTCTCTAGGTCTTCATGGCTGACCCTCTGTTAAACCAGCTAAGCCTGGGTGCAGAAAAGCAGATGTTTAATTTGTGTTTTGGTTCTGGAAGGGACCTTGGTAGTTGCTGGACTCTGCCTGAAAGAGGATATTCAAATGGACCAAAGTCCTTTTATCTTTGTAAGGTTGTGCCCATGGCAGGGGTGGAAACAAGATGGTTTTTTTTAAGGTCACTTTCATCTCAAAATATTCTATGATTTGAAGTTGATAAGCAGTTTTTGCCTGTTTTTTTTTTTACTTTTTGAATTGCAATAATCAAAGGCATAATTCAATGGGTAGGTTTTTAGAGAAACAACTCCACTTGGTGTAGATTTAAAGAATGTAATACACCACTTGGATAAACACAAGCATGTAGTAAATCCTAAGAGGTTTCCTACCACGCTTTAGGATACCTTAGGCAAAAACCAGAGCACCAGTTTTTACCTGGGATCTTTCTAGCTTACCATTAATGTAGTGTTTCTGGAAAGTTCTTTGTGGGGAAAAAACCAAAACAACCAGCCAAAGAAATTAGAAGTTTAGAACGAGAGGTCTGTTGGTTTTCTGCTCCCATAAATTGCCTGCAAAACACACGTGGCTGTTCAAGGGCCGTGTTGGGGGATAGTTCCCCTGGCAGAGCAGCACCACATGTTCCTGCTCATCCATGTGCTCCCTGCAGCTGGACAGTGATCACATAACGCTGTCAATGCCAGCTGGCCATCCCAGGGGGCCCCAAAACTGTAAACAGAGTGGGCAAACAAACCTCCCGGAGGCACAGCACTACCTGTGGGAGCAGGAATGCTTGAGCCAGCTGCCCAAGCCTTGTAGTCAAGGCCACTTGACAGGTGGCCATGCCTGGCCAAAGGCTCTTCGTTTGTGCCAGGCTCTTGGCCATGGTCTCCTGCTTGGAGCCTGGATGTCTGCCAGAGTGGCTAAGAGGTCACTGGGGGTGGACTGGGGGCTGAGGGGAGGCTGAGGAAGTGCTGTGCCCTGCAGACCCAGGGGCAGGCTCCTCATAAGGTGCTCAGAAGAACTGGGGCTCCCAAATGCTCTTGCAGACACTGCACTGAAAAATCATTCTGTGAGCAGGAGGGGCACACGGTGTGTGTGCAGCTAAGATTTTACTGTTAANACTGCACTGAAAAATCATTCTGTGGGCAGAAGATTTTACTGTTATTTTATTAACTCTAGTTATTAGCTTAATTAGTTTATGTATGAAGTCTTTCTTAAATTGAGAAAATTCTTGACTATATGGTCAAACTC
This sequence comes from Callaeas wilsoni, assembly GCA_013398955.1. NCBI lineage: Eukaryota > Metazoa > Chordata > Aves > Passeriformes > Callaeidae > Callaeas > Callaeas wilsoni. The sequence goes on along the minus strand of VWPU01001702.1, from coordinate 6,484 downwards.
TTGTACGATCCATGCCCAGCCTTTCCGATATCTACGCTCCTGTGTGGTGTTGTGCTCGCCTTTCCCACATGTGATGTCCCACCCCACTGGTGTCCTGAAGATCCTGCTGTCTTCCTTCCTTGTCCATCTTCCTCCCTGTCTCCAGCTAGCCCAGGTTATGCCTACCCAAGGGGATCCATTAGGAAATGAGGGCACTACAGAGCCAGCCAGCAGGGATATCTGGCCGTGGGAGGTGTGACCTTGAGTACCACCCCGTAAGGTTCGTCAGCCGGAGAACATGGAGAATAAATTTTTGGCAGGCAGGATGAGAGTCAAGGGAAGATTAGGTTAGATGTGGCCCAAAAGACACTATCTAGACACGTGCACCATTTGTTTTCCCAGAGCTGATGAGGATGCATCATTATAGTCCAATCATCCATTGCTTAGTGCTCTGACAAGTTCTTGTTTTATGAAAATGTACAGAGATAAAAAAACCAACTTGGGAAAATGATGGCATTTTACATATAAATCTGTTTTATTCTGTGTGAAATTTAACTGAAATGATCTTAATGATTTATGTAAAGTGAAATATTGGGTTTTCCTTTTTCTTTCTCTTTTAGCCCTGGTCTCACACAGGCATATTAATGATTATTTGTCAAAGTCACACTGTTTGCTTACAAGGTACGAAGGCTTTTTAGACACTATAATGACAGCTTTTGATTCACTTGATAATATTTAGAATAAGCCATAAAAGCCAATCTCTGAACGAACAGACCGCTTTTATTGGCTTTTAGTGCTATTACTGCTATCATAAGTGGTAAATTGGCCTAATGCAAGTAATACTGCTGTGTCATACTGTAAAAACCACTGCTGAGTTTTTATATTTTATTTAGTTTTCATGAAAAAAATTTCGAGGCATGGGGACTGTACTATCCTTCTACAAGTATTGGTGATTCCCTCCAAGCCAGAGCTGGGGAAGCTTCCACTGCTCTTTGGGAATTCTTTGCTCAGTGGTTACCATTTCTTATGGAACATGGCTGATCATAAAGTTGGGGACCAAGAGTGTGAGTGAAGTGAATATCTTCCTGAAGCTCATGGGCTATTTATTTATTTAAATCATAAATAAACTAGGAAAATAAAAAAGATTGCTTAGCTGGAAACCGAATTGGATATAGTTCAAATACTTTATGCTAGATTTTATATGCCTTGTTTTATAATAGCAATAGTATTTTTTAAATAGTAAGCACTTAAAATATCTGCTGACAATAAATTTGGTCACCATGTCATCTAGCCAGAATGACTACCAGGTGCCATAATTGCTTTTTCCTATGATTCTCTTGGCTTTCTTCCCCTAATCTCATCATGTCCAATATTGTTTTGCCCACTCCTGGAATATAAGCATGGATTTCAGAGCTTTAAAAGTAACCTGCAACTTCTTCTTTTTCTTTTAATAAGGAAATTTGGGGTTTTTTATATTTATAGATGAGGGGAACTGTTGAGAAAGCGAAACTGAAGAGACTTGAGTTGACTCTTGAGTTTCCATTCTTTTATCTTCCCTCTTCTCCTTTGCCTGTGAACTTTCACAATGGTTGCTGTTCAGAGGTTCTTGTTTGAAAGGGGGAAAAATGTAGTGTGTTTTAAACTTAGCTAAAACTCAAATATTCTGAAGGCAGATAAAACTTCATCATGGTATACTGTGGGGTTATTAAAAAACTAGTCTAGTGACAGAGAGGTCCATCTGAGTAATAATCACCAACTTAACTTGGATGCACGCTTGAAATAATTATTCATATTCAATATCCTGTAGGAACAGGAAGGATCATATTCCAATTTAAATTCTGGCATCCAAGCATTTGCGGATACATGAAAGCATTTTGGCACAAGTTTTAGTTGCCATGAGTGTGTAACTAAACACAATTTTTGGTGCTAAAAGGGTTTAACTTATATTTAAGACAACTATCTTTACAAAGATTACAAAACAGAAAGTTCTCTAAATCTGATGTCTGAGTTTTCTTCAGTTGGAAGATACTGATTTGACCTATATCTTACTCTGAAGAACCCAAGTGGTCTTATTTACCCAAAATCTATACTTCCTTTAAATTGCAAGTGCAGTGGTACAAGGAAAGAGTGTTCCCAGTTGCATCTCCGCTGTAGTAGCATCTTCTTTCGTTTGAAGCTGTTTGTAGGCATATTTCAGCAAGAAGAACAGAACCTGTCAGTAATCAGTTCTCTCATGTCTCGACAATATCATGGCAATGTTTTCCTGTAGAGCACAGCAGTGAGTGGTGCATGGACTTCTCTCTATCTGGAGCCCACTGATGTATTCAGGAAGAAGTTTTTCTTCCTGGGCATATTTCTGTGCTGTGAGTATTCATTTATATGTGAGAGAAGACAACATTATCATGTTTAACTGCTGCAATCATAAGCACATTAAGTAGACAGATAATAAACAATCCATCTGAATTTATGATTAAGTTAATTGTGTCTGTGTTTTTCTAATGTGTTTATTCGGATTAAAGACTGAAATTAGAACGAGACTATATAATCAAGAGACCCTAAGAGACCGTTTGACTCCTATAAAATAAAAATTAATTTAGTTTAGGGGATAACAAAGATCTCTGCAACACTGAAATATCACTTAGGCGGTAAAGAGGCCCTGTGCAATTCTCTTCAAAGAGATGAATCTCAGGAGTAGTAAGAGTTATTGAGGAACTCAGCTGACTCTGAGGGCTGCAGCACCTCATTTTTGCATGTATCCTTCTGTCCAGCAGGCAGCAGACTCCCAGGTTCAACCTTCTATGCAGTGCATGCAGAGGGTCAGGCACCTGGGACCAATAAGCTGAGGGAATGAGTGAGGAAACAAGAATTAAAGTTGGATTAGGTGTTGAACCTCAAAGATTTTCCACTTTTTACTGGTAGCTGAATCCTCTCCCTGGCAGGAGTTAGAGCCCATCTCCTGCCCTTCACTCAGGTGTCCTTCCCTCTATCTCTCTGGAGCAATGAGCTTTAAGTAGTCATTCCAGACAGAGCCACTTGGGAATCTCCAAGCCATGATATTACATGGAGTATCTGATAGCTGGGATTGAGAGTTTTCTTCTGGAAGGAGTGAATTTGAGTATTCTCATATGTTCATGTGCTCTGAGCCCTGATCTGAAGTCACAGATCTAATCACCAAGCTGTTCTGAGAAGGGGTTTGTGTCCAGGATTTATTACTGGTCATTTAGAGTAGTCACTCTTAATGTCTCTTTCCATTTGGACTTAGTTCTAAATACTTATTTAAAAAATAGATGGAAGATAATTCTGTTGAATCTCAGCTAACAAGAAATGTTTAAACTAATTTCACTTCTGGTCTTTTTTCCTGAAATATCTTTCAAAAGCAATAGACCACCAACCTGCCCAGTATTTAGCCAATTCCCACAGCACTTTGTCTTGAGTACTTAGAAACAGTTGTATTTTAGAGAATGATTGGAAATCTTCAGTCAGATGAGGGGAGGTCTATTTTTTTTTCATAACTTAATTATATTTAATCTAAGCATTTCATTGAACTGCTCCAATAATGAGGATTTCGCTACCCCTGTGTCTGCCTGTGACTGTCAGTTTGGCTCTACATACCAGTGTGTAATCTCCCAGGCCTATAAAACACTTTCTGAAAACTGGCTCTGAATAATCCATGATTATTCTGCCTTCTAACTCCAAATAAATCAGGCCTGCATAGTTTTTGTTGTGATGGGCTTGCAATGCCTCGGATCTAGCAGACCAGTTTGGCATTTGACCCTTCCCTCTACGAGGTGGTAAAATGAACCACGCTTTTGTTCCTCCTGCTGCAGTGACGCCCTGAGATGATTAGTGACATCTATTCTTAAACATATTAGGACAAATCAGATTTTTTGCAAGCCAGTGCAGCTCTGCTGCTTTAATGGAATTATTCATCACTTTGACACTGACCCTTAGGCTAAGATTTTCCATGCACCAGTTTGCCATCTTAAGTAGGAAGTGCTAGGGAGGCCCTTGGACATGTGGGTTCTGCTTTAATGTTTATATTGCTGAGATACTCAACAACTAGAGAGTGTCTCTAGTGTTATTTCATGTTTTGTTCTACTGACACAACAATGGGCAAAATTCTGAATATTTTGCCCAAGTACAGCAAAGAATAGAATTGGTCTGGAAAACTTCCAGTAGTGAATGAAACAATACATTCAGGTCTTCCCCAGCACTGGCAGTTGAATGAAACAAACTTTTCCTTTGCAGAACAAATTTACTTCAGGTAATCAAACCTAAATAAACATTCGCGTATATTTTTATAATAGATATCCAGCCATAAGAGCTTGACTTTAAACCTTTAAAACTTGAACACTATCACCCAGAGAAGTACCCCTGTCTTTACTGTACATCCAAAGTCTTACATCTTCAGTGACCCTCCAGCTCAAAGGTCAAGGACCCCTCAGTTTATAACATTGTAATTAGGAGTGCTGAGCTGGGACCATTGCAGATTTCATATACTCCCTCTCCATTGGAAGAGTCTTTAAATCTGCTGTTTTACAACTTAAAGGAAGGGTTGTCTTCATTAATTCATTTGGTCATAGTCCTGAAGCTGACAAGGCATCTTCCAGGAATTTGAGCCCCCTGGGATCCTTGTCATCAGTTTTTAAATGCGCTCTTTTTTTGTGTGTGTGGTGTTCTTATCTGGAAACAGTCTGCTTGGATTAGAACATTCATCTGAGATGCATTTGGCATTTTCTGTTACATGAAACTGAGAAGTCTTTCTTTGCTATCAGTCTTCCATAAAGCCTTTCAATGCAATGACTTAATTCAGGCTGAAAGAAGAGAGTGAAAAAAGCTTCTGGACCCAAGTCAGCAAAATTCAGGAAACAAGTGTCCAAGCTTGTATGTAAAATTCCATTCACTGACTTGTGAAATTTTAGGAAAAAAATCTAAAAATGTCATTTAACTCCCTAAATGAAGGGATGCAAGTCAGATCAAAACACTCTGCTGAGAATAGTCTCAGCAAAAGTACAAGCCTTGTACTTTTACTCCCAAACCAGGGATAAAACTGGAAGGTTGTAAAAACTGGGAAATTCCCTGAGTGTCTCCAGGACAACTCTCCTTCTGCAAAACCAGTCTCATGGCGTTATGTCCTTCCCACTTTATTATTGCTTGTAAAAGTCTCTTGAAGCCCCTAGGTAAATGGGAGAGGAGTGTTCTGGGGAAAAAGGCATTTTTGAGTGCTGCCATATAGAAAGGGTTTCCTCTTATCCCAGGACCAGGCTGTGGGAAGTTTTGGTGAAGCCAGGAATAGTCTGCTCCCGTGTTGGATTTCTGGGATGTACCATGAAGAAATGTGGCCCAGTCTCACCCAATGGGATTAATACTGGAATAAGGCATTACTTGAATAATGTCACTACAGCCAGGTCTATGATATAAGTAAATCTCTCTTTTCATATGAAATGTAGTCCTTTTAAGGGGTGAAATATAATCCTGAACAGAGGCTCTATTTACCACTTAAGCCCTATTTTATGGTTTAAGTGCTGACCTTGCACTGACCCTCAGTACAGGGCTGAATTTCACCCTACAGCAAAAATCTGCTGGCTGGAGCAGTGGATTAAAGAAATTGGGGCTAGACTTTTTACTATTTGCAAGACAATGAAAACAGGCTTATTTTAGACAAAAATGTTTCTGATTTATGAGAATTTTAGCGCAAAAAGGGGCTATTTTGGAGAAAGTCTTGAGATTAAACTTTCAGTTATATTTTTGGCAAGAGAGCAAGGAAGCCATTTCATTAACTTTTCACTGGAAGTTATATATGGAGGGCATTTGTGTACACAGCTGGGCAGCATAAAACAGGAGGGCTTTGTGTGAAAATATCCCGAAATGAAGTTTCATTTCTGTGTGACTTGGATCTGCGTTCCTGGGCTGCCATGGCTAGTTTGGGATGAAACCATGGGAGGGCAGTGTGAGGCCCTGACACATTTTTTCCCTTGCATTTGCAGTGGATGCAGAAACAGTGAACAGACCACTGTGGTCCCTGTGCAAAATCAGTGTCACCTTTTACAGCTTTATGTCCGTCAGATGAGCTCCTGCCCGCTCCCTACGTGCCCATATGGCTGTAATCATCGAGTGATACCAAGAGATTTGTTTGTGAGGAACTCCAAAAGCCACATGCTGGGGCTGGTGTGAATTTAGCTCTGCTTTGACCTCCCTCCTTTCCCACCAGATGGCTGCTAACCTGGCACTAAATCACTGCCATGGTGGAAGGAGCCCCTGGCCCAGGTGGAAGAGGCAGGGCCGTGGCTGGGCTGGGCAAGGTGGGATCATCCCAGAGTCAGCTCCTGGGAGTGCTGCTCATCCCTGAGTACTGCCTTTCTAAGGCGTGTCTTGTGCAGCTTCCAGATTTTACAGGACCCTCTAATGGCCATGCTTGATTAGGGGCCCAGAGATGGTTCTTGTTGGGGATGTGATGATCTGCTTGTTGCTCATCGAATTCGAAAATCATAGAATGTTTTGGGTT